>ML843161.1:28858-38897 GCA_009831015.1 Picea engelmannii
AGCTTGTTAAATATCTGCTACGTTGATGAGTATTGAAGCATGGTTGATTCCTGTAGAGTTTAGAACATGAACTAGGCTTGATTAGTTTCTAGTTTTCAATTCGAACATAACTCAGAGTTTAAACGAACTTTGCTTTGTCAGATAGTTAGGCTACTCTGCTTTGATTATTTTGTTAGTGTGCAATTGAACTAGAGGAAGCTTCCGGTACCAGTAGGGTAAGTAGGATATTCCTTTGTTTTCCTGTAGGCAGATTTAGATTTATTTCTGATGTGTAGATTGAATGCATTATAGGAGATACTTTTCCTGTCATGGATTAAATAGAAATGGTGATGATCGATGATTGAAGATAGTGTTAGATAGTTGTGTGAAATTACAGTAGAGCGGAAATAGAAGTACCAGCACTCAAGCATAGAACTATTTCTCTTTTGATGAATTAAACAGGAAATGATAAGTTTCAAGATAGTCATTAAGATTCAGTTTCTCAGAGTGAGTTTATGTTTTCTTCTAAGGATAGTCTTTAGATAGGAATTATCTTACCCACACATACAGTGTAGAAGCTCTAAGTTTACTTACCCTGGTTTGACAATTTAGTGTTTCAGGTCATTTAAATCTTCAATTTAGCAGTCTGACAGCGACACTCGGTGAGTTGTCTCTTCATGCAGTCAAGCATGGTTGTTCTCCAGTCTAACAATCGTGCATTTAAGCACTGCACTTCACAATGCATATGTGCCCGGGAGGCCTGATGTAAGGCCGCAGATCTAATGATCCGCCCAATAAGTAAAACTATCACCTTCAGTGATAGGTTGGTAATCTTGTGGATTGACACCTGAGAACCTACTTTCTTAGTGCCTACCTCGCAATACATCCTGATCAACTCGACGATGTTGTGGGGCCTGGGGGGAAATGTACACAAGTTGACTGGTTCCCCTCTCCTCGAAAGGCTAGTCAGAAAGTAGATGTCCTTAGTCGTTGGAGTCAACGATTGCCCCTCGAGCATAAACGCCTCAGCGTCAGGGTGCTAGTAATCCACCAAGGCATTCAACAGCCTAGGTTGTGCTCTCATGAATGGACACAGAAAAAACTTCCATAAACCACATTGTCTCAATGAAGCCATAGCTGCAGGTTCCTCATCGACCAAGATATCTATATCCTTGTGCTCCCTCTCTCTCAAGTGGACATACATCTTGTTACATGAAAAGTTCATGGGGGAGTTAGCTCTTGCTTTTTATTTTTTTCCATGTTATTGAGGGTGTACGTGGGTTCTAGTGGACACAGTTGTGTATGCACGTGGGAATATTGTTTTATTTCCACAGGCATACACGGGTTGTCCTTGGACAACCCACGTACACATAGGGCCGCCCTTTTTTAAAGGGGGGCACCCCCCAAAACCAAAAGAAATGCAGAAAGTAAGTATTGAAATGCAAGAGGGGTTAGTTTGTACTTACTTGGTCTGAGTGGAAGTTTGTTTCATCCTCTGAAGCTCTCATAATCAACTCTTTTAGCGAAGGGGTCTTTTTAGCTTTTTGGTTAATTCTCAATTTGCAATTTTGAAAATGAGCTATCAACTTCTATTTATATAATTTTTTAGCCCTTTTTGCCACCTTTTTGACCCCTTTTGTCATTTTTTCTAGCTCGATAATCATTTAACATGGTTCTTGAGCTTCTCATTGGATGTTGTGATACACTTCACTTTTGGTTTGGAAAATGTTTTGGGAGACGGGTCACTTTTAAAGATTCTTTGGTAAAAGTTGGTTTTCCAACTTTTTGCATTTAAGTTAGGATTCCACCTCCACTGTTTGCATCTTGTTGTCTTTTCTTCTTTTCCATAGGATCGACCCCACCGAATTGTGACACAAAACTGCCATTATTGTTTTAGAGGTGTCATGGTGAGGTAGTAGAGCCTACCTTTACATGGATGCCCTAGGTAGATCCTGGTTGCATTTTGGTGTCCATGCCGTCATTAATGACTTTAGGCTCGGGAGTCCTTGTCAGTCCTGCCCTGATTATGAGATTGAGCCTCATATCTCTGATATGTCATCACTCTTGACCTCACCCTCAGGATTCCCAGAAAACGAGTCTTCTTTTAAGCCCTTTTCAGACTCTCTAAACATGAAAATATTGCCAAGCGATCTTGTTGTCCTTCACGCTCACCGAACTAAAATTGGAAGGCACGTCTATCCAGCGGTATTTTACCCCTTTTTCAGACCAGATGGTCAATTGTACAAACAAAGGTATACTCTAGGAACTCCGGTTCTCTAGAAGGTTATTCACAGGTATAATTTTAACCCTTTTTCAGGCTTGAGGGACTAAATTTATGAAAAAGGAACTCCCATGGAGTCCATAGTTAAGCTCTTTTTAGAATCCCGAAAATTGAAAAGATTTTCGAGTGACCTTGTTCCTTCACACTCGTTAACCTGATCTTTCTCCAGAAGAACATCCCCTACCGAGTCCATAGTTAAGCTCTTTTCAGACTCCTTAAAATTGAAAAGATTGTCGAGTGACCTTGTTCTTTCACACTCGTTAAATTGGTACATAAAAACATCTATTAGCATGAGTTTATCCCTTTTTTCGGCCTGTAGATTAAGGAGGAAAAAGGTACACCTTGGGAGATTCTTCTCGCTGGGAGAGTTCTCCTAAGTAGATTTTATACTTTTTTGGGCTAAGCAGACTAAATCTAGAAAAAGGCTGCGAGTCCATAGTTAAGCTATTTTCAGACTCCTTAAAATTGAAAATATTGTTGAGTGATCTTGTTTGTGTCACACTCGTTAAAATGGTTTTGAATAGACATATTTTCGGTGCTAGTTTATCCCTTTTTCGATCCGACTAGACTACCTTCGAAAAAGGTACCCCAATAGAGTCTTCTTTTATGTTTTTTCAGACTCTCTAAACGTGAAAAAACTATCGATCTTACCTTCTCCGGGCTTGTAAAAAATACATTGAAGGGGGTTTCATCGTGTCTTGCTAATCATAGTTGCATTCTTGTATCTTTTTCCTAATGCCAACTCTGTGTTGCTCTCAACTGAACCTTTGAACCATGCCTTATACGCAAGCCTTGTAGCACTTTTCCTCTACAACCTAACACCTTGACCCATGGAGGAATTTTCCCGGGTGTCCTTTTCTTGCACATGTCTCCTTGCTATGAGAATTAGTGTGTTCCTTGCACTTGGAACTAGTATTATTTCACCACTCTTTCCTCCTTTGTAACGTAGCATTCTTTTATTCTTTTTCAAGTTTTTCAAAAGATTGAAAAAGACAAAAAAATCAAATATACCCCAAAAAGAGGACGGGAAGTTTATTTTATTTTTATGGCAGCACAATGAGTCTCCCTTGGACAAAGCACATTCTTTCGTTTGTCATCAATCTTTGGGATTTAATATGACCTTAGGAAGTTTTTCTCGCTACATAGAGCTGTGTCCTCCGTTTGGTTATCCTTCCAAACACATGGAGAGTTTGCATTGCCTCCTACATCGTGAACTTATGTCAATGTCATGCTACCTAAGTTTGATCATCTGTTGTGATATTGTGCAAGGGAAGTTTTACCCAACCTAAGTCGTCCTTTCTACATTTTGTCTCTTGACCTCATGCCCGACCATCCCCAAAAGTCCAATCAAGTCCTTGTTCAAAATCAGTGAAGTTATCTGCCTGATCACCGAGATCCTCTTATCTGTTCCCCGACGAGCCGTCGAAGACCTCTGGGTAGTGAAGTCGTACACTCACATTACACTCCTACCTGATTTTTGAAGATATTAAAGTTGTTTCTAAATCTCTGAAGGCCTCATCTCCAGCCATCGGGCGTCATTTGGCTTCTTAAAGATGGATACTATACATGTATATCTTTGATTTTGAGATGTAGATCTGATGTGTATTGCCCGTGGCTACACTTTATAGAGTTATATGACATGGATCTGCAGTGTATTTGATTGTTAGCCATGATTTATTTCATCCCGAGCATGGGTATGCCCACCTCGGTGAGACAATTGTTATTTTTGCAGATGGCACCTCCTGAACTCTGGTCCCAGACTCACTCGCTTCGTACGTTGGTGAAGATTTTGTAATGTATTTCAGCCATCATATGCTCTTCTAACCTCACACATTAGGGGGCATATGTTATAACCCTAAATTGAACCATACATGCATACCTGGCATTTGGCTTTCTTGCTATTTTTTCCAAGCCATCACTGAGAAGCTCTTCTTAAAAACCCTATTTTTGGAAGATGTATGCGCTCTACACCACTACTACCCATGTACACACGCTTGTTGCACCACTACAACTCACGTACGTATGCTAGTTGCACCATTACAACCCGCTTATACCAACAAAAGTTTCAAAAATTAAAAAGTTGCAAGGAATTCGTTGAGATTACGAGCTATTGGGTAGTTTTCCAATTGTCCCACCGCCTATAGCCCGTCACCCAACCAAATAACCATCCTTTTTTTATATAAAAGGAGGTGTTGGGGTCTCATTACACACATAAGCATAAGAACAATGAAACTCTCCCTGTTTCACATCCCCTCCTTGCCCCAAGAATTTGTAGCCACTTTGTGATATTTGCATCAAAATTGCCCATTCTTTCCTTTTTCCTCCATCATAAGCTTATGCCATTTCCCTAGAAGAAGTGTGAGAGGAGAAAGATACGTGGAAGCGCAGTTGGAGCTTGGTGAAGAGGAGCCTGGACCAGGTTCGCAGAGCAGTTGCCGATCTCATTGTAAGTAAACATTGTGATATCAATAAAATGAATACGTTTTCTGTCCTGAAATATGATGTCTCAAATCTCTATGTTTGATTTATGTTTTATACTAACATTTAACCCATGATTTATATATGAGATGCATGTTTGTAGTTCCCTGTTTATCTGTTGGTGAATGCAGGTCAGCCTTGGGAGGAGACTTGTAGTAAGCGGAGCGATCGAATGCGAAAGGATCGACACCGGACACAGAGTTAAAGGTAGAGTTACCGGATCTTTTCACTTTGTATTTCATGCATGAATGTGGGGTATATTCAGGGTAGTTATAAAAAGTAGGAGACTTTTAGATGGTTATATATGCCTACATGTTGAACAGGGATGATTTTAAGGATGAAAATCTATTTTAAAATGTAGAAACCTTGGTGAATCTTACTGATCCTTCATATGCCAACTATAAATGTTTGGCGATATTTTTATAAAAATATTCAAATTTCTAAGGATATTATATAGTTTGTATAAAATTTTGGCGATTTTTAAGGTAAAATAATTTTATCCTATAGAATTTGGGCGAATCATTTTTAGAATAGCAAATTTTTTTTTGGCAATAACGATGGAAAATTATCCCATGTGCGAAATTTAGTCCCTAAAATCATCCTTGACATTGTTGAACCCTAGTGTAGTCCATAGGTGGGTTGTCCCGCTATAGCAACTTTCTTTTTTCTTTTCCGCACTTGGTCTCTCTATTGTTAAATTGTTCTAGAGTGGCTAAAGATCATATACCTGGCCCTAGTCCACACAGGGACTTGTAGGTTTTGAAAATTCAAGAGTTTGTATGGGAAACATATGAAATGAAAATCATTTTTTTTCACTCTGAAACTATCTCTTTGTTTTTTCTTTAAAATCCCCAGTTTTCCTCATCTTCTTTTATAACAAAATTAAAATTAAAATTAAAAGGATAAACAAACTTATGAACAAGGTTATTTTTGTAAAAAAATCATGTATATAGTTTTATTCATTAACTAATTCAATATTTATAAACTTTTTTTTTTTCGCTTCTTTACTATTTTTTTTTTCTTGTTATTTATCATGCCCTAACTTCTAAAGAAAATAAAAAAAACATCAAACCAATAAAGTATTACTATGTTGTAATCTTCAAACTAATGTTTGAAATTTTCTTTTATCATTCTAAAACTAACATAGTTGTTTTATCTTTTTAGTTTTGTTTTTGCCACCTTCTTATAAAACAAATACCAAACAAATGTTTTGTTTTATCTTTTTAGTTTTGATTTTGACACCTTATTATAAAACAAATACAAAACAAATGTTTTGTTTTATTATTTGCATTTACTTTATTAAATTAAATTTTGTTATGTCAAATGTATAAACTCCAATATAGAAATATAAAATCTTAAATTACATAAAAATCAAATATTACTAAAAGTAAAATTACAAGGCAAAGGAATCCATGCTTGGACTATAGGTTAAGGGAAATTTGGCCTGGAGTTCAATGCAATTTCTTGTATGGGGGTTTAAGCCTAGGGTGATATTCCTATCTCTTCTCACCTAGCTCCACGGGAGGTTAAAAATGTTGGTGTTGGGGACTCTCTAGTCCCTTGACGTCAACATATTTTGGTGACCATACCGGGACGACCGTTCAATGGTTCGTTCCTAGTTTTGTTTTATTTCTTTCAATTTTACTTTTATTTTTCCTAGACCTCAATGTATCAACTGATTGGAAGTCGGTTTGGTGGTTATAACCCTGTGGTTTCATCTACTAACCCTGGGAAGGTCATTCACAAGTATGGCCTTTTTGAGTTTGAAGAAGACCTAAACAATTCCCCTTGGTTTGTGCCCATTCCCTTGAAGTTCGCTCACATGTTTAATCCTTTTTTTCATGAATTCACTTCAGGGCGATGCCGCCTCTTTATTTTCCAACCTTCCTAATGGATGCATCTCTACCTGGCTTGAACTTTCTTACTGGTTTACTTCAACCTTTGGGCATTTGGATAATCCTTACGAGCATCTTAAGATATTTATTCAATTAAGTATGAAGGATAATGAGAGAACTCTTACATTTAACCTTAGTTTTATCAAGTCATACAATTTAATTCCTACTTAAATTCACCCTACTAACTTGGCTTCCCTATTACATTACTACGAACTTCTACCACCTCTTTACCGATGGCGGTTGGAATAAAATAATGTTCAAAACCGAGAGCTAGCTCTATCCACTTGCCTCAACTTCAAAGATCAAATCCATAGAACAATTACTCCTTTGGCATTTACGATTCACACAAGGATGTGTCTTCTTTAATCCTTGTCATCAAGAGTTTACAAGATCACATGTTTTTTCTTGAGTCTCAATCTTCAAATCATGCTGGGAGTATATCTTGGGAGCCTTCTCCTTTAGGGCCTAATTATAATGAATCTACTACTTGTGGTCAAGAGGTTGGATGTGAGGAGGATTATGATTATATCATGATGCTTAATGATCAATCCACCTCTCACATCCCAGACATCACCCTTCTTAAACCTTATGGAAAATATCAATCCCAAGATCATCTGTCATCTCAAGCTTCTTATCCGCATGTATACGATGGAAATTTTGATTACGCAAATGAAGAAATCAATTCTGATTATGTCAAACCAATTTATGATACATTTGTATTCGATGGTAATGCTAATGAGTGGTCAAATGATGTATACCCACATGAAGATATCTATGAGTTCAATAAAGATCTTAAACTATATAAACATTTTGCTAATCCTTTGTTTCAATCAAAAGAGCATAAAGAAATTGGTACCATTGAGCATGTCCCTCTTACGTGCAATTTTTATTTCGATGATAGTGACTATTGTAGGTACATTCCTATGTTTCTTAATCCATGTTATGAATCTTCTTTGCATCTTGGCGACCATTTTCCTGATAGAAAGGTCCATAAAAATGATACTAATTTGTTTGTTGAATTCATGGATCATCCCTTTAAGGTACAAACCCTAAACCCTAAATCTAATTCAATTAATACCTTCATCATTACTAGAAAAACATCTATTGGTTGGGATGTCTTGAAGGTTGGTGTTCATTTCTTTTGGATATTGTTTAATTATATCTCTACACCATACACATCTATTGGTTGGCATGTTGGCAATCCCTCCACGCACAAATTTGTCAAACTCATAAGATCTGCATGCAAAGCAGGTGACACATTCCTTTATGCTAAATTTCATCTGGCATGAGTCCAAGATAATGGTTTCTTTTCCCCTGTATATAAATAAATGAAAAAAAATAAAAATGATAATAATAATGATAAAATTTACAGGAAGGGCTAGATTAATTTTGGGTTTACATCGCAATTTATTCAGTTATTTTCTCGCTTTTGTTTCTTTTTCTTTCTTTTCTTTTTTTCCCTTTTTGATGGTCATAAGTGATGAAGCAATGATTGGTGATATTAAAAGGCAGGCTATCTGTATATTTTCAACTGATTGACCAAATGTGTTTTGGTGGACAACAGACTTGCAGGTGGACCAAGTTGCCTTCCTTTGTCATAATCCCTCGCTTGTCTTCCATGCGCTTGCTACACGAGACAACCTCACTCGTCAATTTGGTCAGTCCTATCCCCTTCTCCTTCTTTCCCTTTCTTCATCCCCTTCATTTTGAAATGCCTCCAACATACACATTATGGCTGCTCGATGTTAACCTTAGGTCTTTCCCTCAAGACACATCCACGACAATTTTCTAGCCTTGTAATCATCTTGTCAAGTTTCAAAGAGTTGTCCCTTTGGGTTATACAACAAGACCAAACCCCCTCATACTTACCACTTTCCATGAGTTATTCCACAAAATCTCGATCCATGAATCCCTTGAACTCCATCGTGTCTCCCCCTATTGTATAACATGGTCCACCCAACCCTATCAGCCTCTTATCGTTCCTCATCGAGTCACCCTCAGTCCTATCATTACCATTCCCTTCCCCTTTCATGTAGAGAATCAAGGAACATAAGTTATTTTTTTAATCTTGCACGCCACTGTAAGCGACGCGCATCTATGGTTGGAAATTGTTGACGATGATTTTTGTCAACAATACTTAGCCGACAAAGTATTGCCAGGATTCCCCTCAATTTTCAGTCTTGCGCACTCTCGCCGATTTGCTACCGCATATTTAAAATTTTGTCGATATAGTCAGACCCTATATGGCTCGATGATATCGTCAAGTTTCTCACCATTCAAGGAGGTTTTGGGAACCATGATGGATAGTTTCTAGTGGCTAACAATGATGGTCATCGGTCAATCTTGATGTTGCACAAGTTACAAAATTTGAATTAGACACATGTTATTACAAGCATTCAACAAGGATAATATGGTGCTTGATAATTTTGTTGAGGTTATGAAAATATCACAATTTGGTCCTCATTTCCCATTTCTCATATACCATTTTTCACTCATAAGTAAATTATTGACCTCATATATTTTCGACCTCTACTATCACCCTTTTTTTTCCATACATCACCTTACCTGATAGCTCTAACGAAGGAGCATAGCAGGCAACAAAATGATAGCTCTAATGAAGGAGTATAGCAGGCAACAACGTGTTCTTTCTCAGTACTTGATGGAACAAAAACATGGCAAAGATCCACCTATGTTTGGAGGGAATAATGATACCAACGGTTCTCATGGGGGAAACGAGAACCATGAGGAGTCTATACACAAAGCCCCACATGGAGAATACCTTTCCATTCTCGCGTGGCTAATAGATCCACCCCTAGACCTTACTTTCATACTTTCATAAATACTCTACAAAGGGACTATAACCCCTTGAACCATGAGACCATGGAAGATGAGTGGGAAACTGTGGAGAGAAACATAGTTACCAACTTAACGAGAACTCTACAGAGTTATCGTTTTTTGGGGGGTCCAATTTTTTACCCCATTTTTAAAAATGGTGCTATTGGTAACACCCCCCCTCCGTTTTTAAGTGGTTTTCAATATTTTAATTTTTTTGATCCACAATGTTTCCACATTATTTTTTTAAATGCTTATTTTTCACCTATTTTCAATTTTCTCTCTTGTAAGTTTTAAACATATGAAGTAAATCAATGCATATAGATTCTTAAGAAAAACCGAATTTAATCAATGGCTCATACACAAAGTACACAGAGATTTTATACTAGAAACCCTCAATTGGGAAAACCTTTCTTATATTCATTATATCGAATTTCACCATTCACCATACAATATATACAATGTTTTTAGGTATTCCGTAGATACCAAAACCCTAATCCATTAATCCGGGATTAATTTATAAAACCGCTAAAAATAGCAAAAACCACCAAAAAACGAGGGATCGTCAGACACA
>ML843162.1:0-11744 GCA_009831015.1 Picea engelmannii
AATCATACCTTACTTGGGTATCCAAGGCATACAACTGCCTTTCAAAGTTCATGCATAACACTAAGACAATAAAATATTTCAGAAGGGGTTCTTACCAAATCCCTTCATACCTTGTGCCACATAGGCACGGATATCTTTATACCAGTTCTTGGCTGCTAGCACTCTCTTTCTGATCTCTACCTCATCAACAATGCTTTAGCGGGATTTTCACATTCCTGTCAACAATCTTTCGACCGCAACGTCCCCATGGTCACCCTCTGCTTGAGGTTGTTCATTATTGGCAACTATCTTTCTCAACAATTCCAATCTTATTTCTTTCTACACATGACATACACCATAGGTACATTAATCGTCATGTAAATTAAAATGAAAGTACCATAGCATTTAAATTAATAAAATATTTTCAGACATGTCCCAACATCTTTGTATGTACTTCATCACACTATCCTTAATGTTTTCATGAGTGCAACGCAACAGTTCTTAATCGTTTTCACAGTATTACAACCATCATCACTATGGTGTCAAAACATTTTAGTTCATCAATGTACTAGCTTTCTCATCCCATAGAAAACATAATGCACAACACAGAAAGAATTGAGGGATCTCCCCTTCTTCAAATTATTTCTACATCGCCTGAGACTTTTCATCCCAACCTAGTTATCTCTAAGGCCTCACTATCTCTTCTCTGCTTTTTCAATTCTACTCCTTGTCGGGATCTTCTTGCTCTTTTCCTTGAGTCGCCTTGGTTAGGCCTCACCCTAACCCTTTTTGGGATACTGCAACATGCTTTAATAGAAACTCTTTGCTCATAAGGAATCATGAACATGTGCATCCTGCACACTTCCATTCGATTATCAGAATGGTCAATATTCAGTTGTTAGCCTTCTATTAATTACATGATTCTTTCAAAATGTAATCCAGGATTCTTATATATGGATAGGCCTTGTAGCCCATTGTCCAACCTTAAAAAATTATCAGGGTTGTGACTCTGTTCTTCTGACAAAGTCCTTACACAGTTCCTCCACCGGGAACTCATTCAGCATGCAACTCCCTTGTTTCATATCCATCACTATCTGTGATGGCCTCAAGCTCGAATTAGCTTTAGCTTGTTAATAATCATTATTTAAGGAACATAGACATACCTTTCTGGTATGTATTCCAGATTATGAATCAACACATGTTCTAGGTTTTTTCTAATTTACATCCACGATGTACTTAGCTATACTCATAATCGTAAGCCTATGTGCAGTTGCCATAGGTATATTTTACAGCCCACATGCATCTTTACTGTTAAGATCAGTCAATTCAGATTCATTCAAAATCCTTCTCATGTGATGCTCAAAGGCGTAATCATTTGTCTCTTATTATGACAAGAGAGAATCTTTGCTCATTTACCCCTTCATCTAATTATATTGGTACTTCCTGAGGAAATGAAATACATTCCCCTCAAGTTATTATTTGGAACAAAACTTTCATGACTCCCTAGAATGGAGTCAGCTATGCCTCCATAGTATTCATTTAATCTGGAGAAGAGAAATACTTGCTTCATGTTTCACTCATTAGGGAAATCATATTGGGCCTCTAGTATACTTATACTCTTACATCATACATGTGAATTACTTGCACGTTTAATATCATTTATACCTTACTGGTATTAATATCAGGCTTCCTATTATGAATCTTCATAATGCATTAAAATCATGCACTCAAGTACAATTGAAGACAACTAAGTATTCATCGTGCTAGTTCACACCTTCTCCTCACGTGACCACCGGTGGTGACCATGATCCAAACTAAAAGGAGCTTCGCATTTCACAATTTCGGGATTCCTGTTGCAAGGAACTCTGGTTCCTCGATCCCTGAAATCCGAAAACCTGAAAGATCGAGGCTAAGGTTTTCTCAACTCTTTTATTTACATGACCCTTCGCTCGGAACCTAGGGTCCACCATTTCCCAAACTTCTGATCCACGAGGGTCCTGCAACTTGGATCCCATGGTCTAGATATCTCTTCCAATCAATGGTCCTAATCAAATCCTGGCTTTCCACCTTTCAGGATTCTGGCGGAATATTCACCTCCTAACTCCCGATTTCAAATCCCCAAAATGTGTATGCATCATATCAACGATCCACCGCCTGTCTCAATCCAACGGCTCAGGTTAGATGTCGGGATTTCATGGCATGTGAGTTCTCAAAAATCTGCCAGTTGACTTCTAAACCTCCGACTCCCGAAGATCTAATTACACATGATCTACGGTTTAGGTCATCCGCTAACCAACGACCCTGATTGAATCGATGATTTACCTTGCGCGACTTTGGGAAAGTCTTCACTTCTAATTTCCCAATAGTCGAAACCTCGAAGCTCTAGATCAACGATTCTTGTTGATTCCAATCTAACAGGTACTATTCCTCCTGAGTTTGTGAGTGATGAGAGGTTATCATCCTTATCTTTTCTGCTGATCTACTTGATCTAACGGTTCATGGAATTTTGGTACTCCTCCCTCTGATAATTCCACTGTCTGTTCATATTTTCAATGACTTCCAGCCATGAACTGGGCATCAACTCTTCTGGAATCATCCTCTATGTTCAACCTTCAGAGCTTTCAAACTTTAACACAAGATTGATTCTATATGCACTCCCTATGCTCTATATGCACACTCGACATATGAAATTCCCCGCTATCTCTTCTGATCTTTTAAGTTACTTACAAGACTAATCTCATAGTCATAACTCATACGGATGTTACCCTCTCTTTATGGGAACAACCAACAAGGGTCACTCTTGGGAATTAGCAACAGTCCCAAAGGACTCCTCTTAATCTTGTTTAAACAGATTATCCTTGTTGTTGATTCTAACCATTATAGGTCAGATAATCTGACCCTACATATTTTCATTAGTCCTCTCAATCATGAGGAGTTATATGCTCAGGGTTTAGACTTTTAATAATGCAGTAATTATAACTTTCTAAGGATCCTACCAGTCCTTACCAAATTTCCTAAATCATGAAGGAGTTCTTCATGAGGATCTTAATTCTTACCTAACTAGCCATCTCAATTGCAAGAGACTCTACCTGATTAGTAGGTAGCCATCGTCACACTATAATAGAACAACTCAGTTCATGTCCCTTTTCTGGCTCGTGAAGCTTCATAGCATAATTTATTCCACCTCTATTATTCATACTCAAGTCTTATCAGTAATATTGATCAGTGCATCCCTACTCCTATAAGAGTAGTTATCATTTTGACAAAGGAACAATATAATTCCTTTGCTGGAATTCTGTAGAAATTCCCAAATTACAGTTTCATTCTGCAGTCCTTCTCCTTGAAGAGAAAATGCAGATAACAATATCTCCTTACGCGACTCGTACATGAGCCCAAGCAGGCCAAGTGTTGTAACCATGATCTGATACCAATTTGTCACATACCCACCACGAAAAAAATATTTTTTTCTCTCTTCTTCAAGGGATAAGATCCTCGAATTTCTACGGGGGCCTAGCACATGCTAGCTCTTCCCTTATCCACCTCCATGTGATCGTTGGTTATGACCACAGGCCAAGCCAAGAGGTGCCTTTCGCATTTCGCAACTCAACGATGTAAGAGAGTCAAGTCTTTCAACTCTTCAAACCCTGAAACCCAAAATCTTACCTTCGATGAGATCGACGGCTGCGAATCTCCCCCTGATCCGATGGTCCTGGCCGTATTGGGATTTCGGTAACTGAGAGTTCGAAATGTAGTGACCCAACCACTGGTCACTCCATTCCCCGAACTCCGATATGTGATTTCTCATATGAGATCCAACGATCCTCAATGATTAGGATCCAATGGTCTAGATCTTTTCGGAGTTTCATGAACTGGGAGTTCACGATGTAGTGACTCCAAATCTCTTGTCACTCCAATCCTCGAATTCTGATATGGGATTTCATGTATGAGATCAACGACCCTCGCTGATCTAGATCTGACGGTCACTATCCCTCCTGAGCTTAAGGGTATTGAAAGACACTCAGTCTTAATCGTGTGTCGGGGTTTCGTATACCGGGATTTCGTGACTTGCAAAGACAAGGGGTCTTGCCCTTTGGTTTCCCGGATGTTGAAATGCCGAAACTTATTCACACTAAACCAACTCATCCACAGAGCACATCGGGGTTTCATATACCATAATTTCATGACTTCCGAAGACAAGGGGTCTTGCCCTCTTGTTTCCCAGATGCTGAAATGCCGAAACTTATTCACGCTAAACCAGCTCATCCACAGAGCGCATCGAGGTTTCGTATACTAGGATTTTGCGACTTGCGAAGACGAGGGGTATTTCCCTCTAGATTCTCGGGTGTCGAATCACCGAAAATTATTCACGCTAAAGTAGCTCATCCATAGAGCGCATCGGGGTTTCATATATCGGGATTTCACGACTTGCGAAGATGAGGGGTCTTGTCCTCTGGTTTCTTGGATGCCGAAACACCAACCGACAGCCACATGTCCTGCGCCGATGGACGGTTCTGAATACTTCAGGACTTTCAGGACTTCATCGAGTCCACTCTCCTGCCTATGCAAGGGTTAAGATCGACAGTCAATAGAGCTCCGGCAGGTCCTTGGATCTACGGTCCTGGTTCCCATCGCTACTTGCGAAGGCTGAAGGGGTCGAGGTATTAACACCTTCATTCCTTCCTCTAATCTAACGGTCAGGACAGACCTCAGATCCTCCGGAAGGATCTCATTTGTTCATCTAGCAAACAAAAGGGTACTCTCTTTTGGTATTTGAAACTCGCTATCCTTCTTGAGCTTCGTCAGTTATGGAGGACTTGAGATCTTTGCGCTCTTTTTCCTGGACTTGACTCTTAGAAGAGTCTTCAACACAACTATTGCTCTCCTTCATCAAGGGGTTCTGGGGTTCTATTTGATCATAGAGAGCCTATGCATGTCTGCATTACCTCTCATGAGCTTAACAAACTCCATCCTCCAAGGGACTAAGAAAAAATAGGTGAGTAAACCATCGTACATGCAACTACGCCTAAGGTCAATGAGCTCACAGTTTGTGGATCTAGCTTAAGACACTACAAAACTCAAGAGTTTATGAGAACAAGTCATGTCTGAACCATATAATTCCTTACTTGCCTAATTATACAATCATGAATAAATAGAAGGGATACAGTATATCCATTAAGCATTCATTCACATTCCTGAAGGCATACGCAGTATAACCAATTCATACACAGTTACGACTAAATTACACAGGGTAGGAAATCACTTATCTATTACAGGTTGCCACCAACCAACTGACTGTGGGTATTCATCCTTCCACCCGACCATAGGCCTAGAGGCATTCATTCTTAGCACTTTGGCCACCCCCGTGCCAAGCCATGATATCACCAGGGAATTCTCACACATCTTGAGGGTTCTTCCTCCATTTTCGCTTCTGTTTGGGTCCTATTCTTTGTAACTCAGAGCTTTCTCTCTTGGTTATGGCCTTGACGAGGTTTCTCGGATGCTCCTCGGCATCAATTTCATGACCTTCCATTCGTGACTCACTAGAGAGCTCCGTGCATCTCCCTTGTGAGCTTACGCTCTCTTTTTTTTTTGTCTGGTGTCTCCTCTCCCATGTGTATCCCTCTTACCCTGGAAGTTTTTTGCCGACCTATCTTGTTCCTTCTATCAGAAGGAAGCTCAGGTCTGTAGGTCACTATGGTACTTTTGGATGACAGCCCATGTTTCCATTTATGGGGGTGGTTGATTGTTCAACCACCAGTCCTTTCTTCATCAACTGATATCTTTCCTTGGGATCTGAAGGAGGTTGTCATCCTCATCAAGGGAAATTTGGGGTTATTTTTCATAATGAACCCTCTCTTATAGTTTTCAAATTCTTCCTCTAGTGATATCATGGCTAGTACTTTCAAGGCTTCACCCTCACAGCCAGTCATTGGCAACTCAAACAATAATACATTAACATTGTCCTCATGCATTAGCATGATAATTCCTATTTTATGATTAATTACAAATTGGGGGAAACAGGGTGTTACGAAAATGTATACCATGGAAGAGGGCATGATAGGTGGACCATAATACGGAAGAGGGTATGATATGAGTCCGGTTGTAAATTTGTATATCACAGAAGTGACGGTACTATTCACAGGCCATGGAACAACAAAAGTCCAATCTAGAGCCCACCTACCAGGAATTCAGGGTTGGAGAAGTCTCTGGGTATGGAATGGGGAAGCGGTTGGTTGGTGTTGCGATATAAGAGAATGAGTGTAAGTGTGAACCCGCAAGTCTGCCCACACATGCAACCATACATTTTTGAAAAAATGAATAAGTGACGAGAAAGATAAAGTTTAGGGAAAAGAGAAATGAATATTTGGCCAAGTATAGAAGACGAAAAAGAAGGAACAATATACAATATATTCATATCTGTAACAGATATCCCATTTTCCTGCCAAGATATATACTTGGAAAGAAGTGTGAAGTTGGCGAGCACAAAAAACAACGACTAGGAATACGAACCGCAAGTTTACTTGGTTCTTACTTGTATGCTTTGTCTGTCAATTTGTATATCGCAGAACTCTGAGGCATTTCTTTAGCTAGACAACCCACAAATCCGGCTGTCAATTTGTATAGTGCGGAACTGTGGGTGTTGTTTGTAGGACACGAAACTATAAAGGAAATGATTTTCCCTTTAATATAGCCTCTGTGGCTCAAATTTGGCATGGCTCATTTTAGCACTTTTCCATCCATAAACAAAGGCAATCTTGAGCCCGCCAGCCCTGGAGCCCATGTGTCAATTTGTATATCGCGGAGCTCTGAATGTTGTTTGGAGGTCACGGAAAAATAGAAGTGCAATGTTGAGCCAACCAATGCACAAGTCCACCTGTCAATTTGTATATCGCAGAAATCTAGGTGCTACTTGTAGGACATAGAATGATAGAGGGCCATTTTAAAGAAATGGGAAGTGCTCGTTGGAAACGTGTTAATCCGCCAAGCCGTGCAACAAGGCATTTTCATAAAAAAATGATTAAGTAACTAGGAAAAGAAACTACAGGGAATAAAAGAGTGGGAAAATAGAAAGGCGGAGGTTAGTTTCTGTAAGCATGAATTGGTTTCAAATAATCCCCATTGTTGCAAAACCATCATTTTCTACTAATTGTTAGCAAATGCATTGTTGAAGATTAGATTTTATTGCAACCTGTGTGTGTAAGTATGTTCTTGATACATTCTTCCATGAATGTAACATATTAACTTAACTATTAAACTTCATTTTCTACTAATTGCCAGCAAATGCTTTGTTGAAGATTATATTTTATTGGAACGTGTGGGTGTAACTGTGTTCTTGATACATTCTTTCATGACTGTAACATATTAACTTAAGTATTAAACTTCTTGCATTATGGGTTGTTAGCATTAAAACTTAATAACTGCATGTCTAGAAACAAGAATGATGATTTTGTTGCAAGATTGTACATCAGTATTGCTATGTTCTATCTACATTACGAATATAATTGAACATTGGTTTGAAACTATGTGTAATCCATTTTTTGTTTGCATAAAAGGTTGGTGGATTGACATAGTACATTGTCATATAATTGTTAGATGTTCCATATTAGAAAAACTAACCTAATTAAACACAATATCGAAGAACTATGAGAGCACTGAACCATGCCAATGAGAACAGGCGTTAAATCTAGAAAAGAATAAGCAATGAAGACTCCAAGGAAAATTTTATTAATATAAAATCCATTTAAAAAAAAAAAAACACTGAGTATTGCACATCTATCCTTAGAAATTGGACCCAGTTCTCCAGGGAAAAACATTGAACGTATCTGCCACAAACATAGGCATGAGATCCACAGTATGCAGGATCCTTGCAGTTTTCTCCTCGATGAATCATCCTGTGGGGAAATTGATAGTTTTTAGAAGCTTCCCGTGAGGAAGAAGATGAAAAATGTTGTAGGGAAAATGGAATAGCCCTTAACTGAAACTTAGGACAAAAATAGAAACCGCCTCTGCATAGTCAAAATTTTTTTAGAGAGATAGGTTGCACGTGCAATTTCAGAGGCCCAAATTAGTCCATTATGGGTGGAAGGAGATGACTAGTAGAAAAATGCCTTGCAACAGTGAGAGTTCTAGACCTGATTCTCGAAGATGTTAATTGTATATCCAATGAACAAGATAGTAGTCCTGCAAGTGAATAATTTTTTGTCTTGAAATATATCTCTTGGAGCATCAACATATCATTTCTTTACAGTGAAACTCTTCCACCCAAAATAGACTAATTTGGAACTTTGGAATTCCTACTTTCACGCTGCAAAGCGGCTATGGTGTTCAATGTCAGTTTCTTTTCTAAAACTCCTTTTGGTGTTGTTAGGACCGCCATCACTGAGCCGGGAAGTTCCACCCGTTATGGTTGATTTCAATTTGGGCACAGGAGTGGGAAGAGTATTTGCATTTCCATCATCCATTGTTGTATCATCGCCCATCAGATCATCTTCTTCCAAGTCAAAATCCATGACATAAACCTCTGTGCCATCCATCAATGCAACTAGGTAGGTTCTCTAAGTAGGCAGGGTTGCCTTGGAATTCTTTGGCTTGAAATATATCTCTCGGTTTACCAAGGGACCATCTCCTTTTTTTCTCCTGGGTGGAGGGAGATGAGTAGTAAGAATATGCCCTGGAATAGTGGAACCTCTGGCCATTATGCTTGAATGTGTTTACTGTATCTGGACATAAATGCTGCCACAAGTTAATGATAATTTATGTTTTCTCAAGACAATGTTTGAAATGAAAATTGGGGAGGGATAATATAACCCTCCGCAAATTATGGTTTAATGCATATCAATGGAATATCTCCTCGAGCCTTTCACTGATCAATGACAATGTCCAGGGTTCATGTAGAATGATTTGTTACCATTACAACTCACTAATTGCATATTTAGAAAAAAGTGTGAAGGTCGCGGTGACGACGAAGAGAGATTAAGAATTAGAAATTTCTTAAAGGCGCCAACCCACCGGTGCACAAAAAAAGATTGCATCATGTTTGAAATGAATACTTGGAAAGGATAACATACTTTTGCGCAAATCTTAGTTTAATTCGTAGTAATGAAAAATATTCTCCAGACTTCCGGACATTAATGACAATCTTAATGGTTCCTGCAGGATGAACTACTAGCATTAAAGCTTAATTATTGCATATCTGGAAACAAGTACGAAGGCAACGGTGATGGTGAATTGCGACGAAGCATTGTACATTTCGTGCACCCGCCAACCCGCGAAATCGATTCCAAGAAATACCCAAGTATGGAAAGTGGTTGGGTGGGTTACAAAAGAAAAAGGGCAGAAAATATACCTAGGAGACATGAAGGGTCGATGGTCATATTGCATCTCAGTGACAAATATCGATCGTCAATTTGTATGTCGTGGAATTTTGGTTGTTGTTTGTGCGTAGGGGAACAACGGAAGCGCAATGGTGAGAGGGCAATTTGTATATTATTGAACTTCGGGTTCTGTATATAAAAGCATGAGACATTGGGAAAAATGACTAAGTAAATAGAAAGAAAAATAATAGGAGATGAAGGGGGGTTTGTTTGCTAATTTGTAAATCGTGGAAGTCCGAGTGCTAGTTGCACGCAACAGAACAATGGAAACACAATGTTAAACCCGCATATGCAGGAACCCCTGATTCAAAAAGTTTGTTCAATATGAAATGGGGAAGCGGTCGGTTGGGCTTGTGATATAAAAGTGACAATGGAAATCTGAAGACGCGAATCCACCAAATCCCGCACCTAGAAATTTTTCGAAAAATGAGTAAGTAAAGAAAGGGAAAGCAGAGAGAAAAGAGAAACTAGAAATTTTCCGAAAACGAATAATACACACTAAATATGTACTATAAAGTATGTACATGAGATGTTATAGAGCATGTACGGATCCCGCATTCCATACTTAGCCACTTTTTGGATCGCGGGTTCGCAGACTGGCAGGCTCTAAATTGGGCATCTATTGTTCCGTGGCCTACAAATAACATCCATAATTTCGCGATATACAAATTGGCTAGCGGACCTGTAGGCTAGCTTGGTCAACATTGCACTCCTTTTGTTTCATGTCATATAAACAATACTCATAGTTCCGCAATATACAAATTGACAGACAGACTCTAGGGCTGGCGGCCTCAAGAGTGCGATTGTTTACAGATACTAATCCCTATTAACTATTTAACATTATCTAAAAACATTATTTTCAATACTAAATTATTAATATTAAGTATTGATATTGTACAATTTAATTAGACAAGAAGGTTTGTACAATATGAAACGGGGAAGCGGTCGGTCGGTTAGGCTGGTGATA
Source organism: Picea engelmannii (assembly GCA_009831015.1). NCBI lineage: Eukaryota > Viridiplantae > Streptophyta > Pinopsida > Pinales > Pinaceae > Picea > Picea engelmannii. Next base: position 10,321 of record ML843162.1, read on the forward strand.
TAAAAGTAAGTGAAATCTGAATACGTGAATCCGCCAACTTCCCTACCAAGAAATTTTCTGAAAAAATGAGTAATACATAATATCTACTTTTAGAAAGTATGAACATGAGATTTTATAGAGCATGTACTATTCCCGCATTCCATACTCAAGCCAATCTTTGGATCGCAGGTTCTTAGGATGGCGGGCTCAAAATTGGGCCTCTATTGTTTCGTGAGCTACAAATAGCACCCAAGAGTTCCACGATATACAAATTGATAGGCAGACTTGCGAGCTGGATCACTCAACATTGCATTTCTATTGTTCTGTGTTGTTCAAACAACACTCGAAGTTATGCCATATACAAATTGACAGATGGACTCCAGGGTTGGCATTCTCAAGCTTGCGATTGTTTACGGATGGTGATCACTATCAACTATCTAACACTACCTAAAAAAATTATTTTCAGTACTAAAGTATTAATATTAAATATTGATATTGTACAATTTAATTACATAAAATTATAAAAGAATGTGAAATATCTTATTTCGAAGAAAAACCCGTGTATTCGGAAACTTGCGTTCCAAAATTTTTGTATAATATGAAACGGGCAAGAGGTCGGTCGGGCTGCTGATATAAAAATGGGTGGAAATTTGAACACGTGTATCCGTCAAGTTCTGCACCTAGAAAATTTCCCAAGAAACGAGTTATACATACCAAAAATGTACTTTTATAAAGTATGGGCATGAGATTTTATAGAGCATGTACTCATCCCTCATTCCATACTTAGCCAATTTTTGGATCGCAGGTTCTCGGGCTGGTGGGCTCAAAATTGGGCCTTTGTTGTTCCGTGCCCTACAAATAGCACCCGAAGTTCCGCGATATAGATTGACAAGAGGACTATTTGAATTTTAAGGGCCTTGTGTTGATGTAATAGAAAAATTGGACTCGGGCCAATTTATATTCTTTTCTTACAATATCAAATGAAGAAGCAGTCGGTTGGGCTGGTGATATAAAAGTAATTGAAATATGAAGTTGTGAATCCGCCAACTTCCGCAGCTAGAAGTTTTCCGAAAAATGAGTAATACATACTAAGTATGTACTTTTATAAGGTATGGACATGAGGTTTTTACAGAGCTTGTACAGATCCTACATTCCATACTTGGCCACTTTTTGGATTGTGGGTTCTCGGTCTGGCGGGATCAAAATTGGGCCTCTATTGCTCTGTATCCTACAAATAGCATCCAGAGTCCCACGATATACAAATTGACAGGCGAACTTGTGGACTGGCTCGCTCAACATTTCACTTCTATTGTTCTGTGTCTTCCAAACAACATTCGGAGGAAACGAGTAATACATAATAAATATGTACTTCTAAAAACTATGGACATGAGATTTTATAGAGAATGTACGGATCCCTCATTCCATATTTAGCCACTATTTGGATC
>ML843162.1:19077-38897 GCA_009831015.1 Picea engelmannii
TCGTGTTCATGGGTGCTTCAAACCCAAGTGGAGAGATTGGGAGAATAGATGGAAATTGTGAGGAGTGAATTGAGAATTTTAGAATACTATTACAAGAACGGGGTTAAACCATATAATAATTAATCATTGTAGTAACAATAACATTAATCCCTCGAATAACAAGCTTATAATACTTTGTTTTGAATAAGAATACAAACATGATCATAGTTATTCTAAACAAGCCTATGAATCTAGGTACATAAGTGGGTATGCTAAAATCTAAATTTGAAAGGTTCTTTCTCTTTTTTTGGCATTTTAATAGAAAATCTTAAGACTAGTTTCTTTTCTTATGGCAGTTGCAGTGCAGGGTCTTAGATGAAATCCTCTAGTCTAAGTAAGTTAATTTTTTTTTTCTATCAATTAATTAATTTCATACAATGGAAATAAAATGAGAATTAGAATAGGTAGTCATAATTTTCTTATTTGTTTTAGATCAAAAAAATATATTCGCCAACTTGAACCCAAAGATACATCATGCTCAGGTATAACTTGAAATATGATAATTTGGAGCTTCAATGCTACAAATGGAAATCCTATGATTCTACCTAGAAACCCTAGGAGGACCAAGATAAACTCTAAAAGAATCGAGAAGGTGTTCATAATAACCCATTACATTTACCCTAGAGCTTGTATTTACCAAAGTATAATGGTCAAGTACATCAAAACTCATTTTAACTCTACAAGTAAGGTTCAAGTTGTTGATGTTTTGGTAGTTGCGGGAGGTATTCCCTCCTGGAAAAATTTTCTTAGAGAAGAAGAAGATTCCAAGAAGTCAAAGGAAGACTGTTGAACAGTTGAAGAACACCCCAAAAAATAATAAAGTGAAATAGAATACCACAGAAGAGAAGTCAGCCCACATGAAATATTTAAAGTGGAAATATAATTTCCAAGAAGAGAAGTCAACCCATAGGAAATAATTAAAGTGGAAATGTAATTTCTAGGAATAGAATTCGACCCACATAAATAATAAAGTAAATGTGAAGACCCAGAATAAGAAGTCGTCCCCAGACAAACGCCCATATTAGTATAAATACAAGGATGGATCATTTCATTTGTACAGACAGAGAGTTCTCCTTCTGTAGTGCGCACTAGGAGGTTTTGTTGGATTACTGAGAGGAGGGGTGAATCAATAATAGAGCAATTTAATCATTTTTAACCATAAAATGCAAGTGTTGTATCAATGTACCATTATCATCCAATAGTTTCAGAGTAAATAAACAATGAAAAAATGAGCAATCATACACATACACAGTACAAAAATGTTTTTACGTGGAAACCCAAAGCGCGAGAAAACCACATAATGATTTTTCTTATATGTCTTTAAGAATTACATTCATTGGAAGCACCAATTTCCTTTGTTTTCCAGCTTGTTTATGGATTAATCCATAAGTGCAGACACGAACCGATCTCCCTAGATCCACCTAGATCTAGAACAAAGCAGGACAGAATACTACTCTTTCCCTAGATCTAACCTATTGAATGAACTAAGAGATAAAGGAATATGGACATACCTTATGAACGCTTTCCTAAGTCTCTGTTGTTCCAAGCTTCGCTCCGATGCTCTTGCTCCGTTTAGATCACGACAGAACAAACCAATCAAAGTAAAAGCAGATTAATGTATTCAATAGCTAGTCTATACATGTGATCAAGGAATCATGTAATAAAGTGACATCATCTTTATGGGAAAGGGACATATTACTGTATTGATTAATTGAAAGAGAAACTTACAACCTGAGCCTTTATGTTGTAGGTCTCCTTTCGATGGCTCCTAGCTCTGACACACACACTTGCTCATGCATGAAGAAAATCAACCACTTGTGATGACTTTGATGTAGTCTCTTGCTGCTGTAGCATCAATTCTGCATACAGGCTTCTAACCATTCTCTAATCAATCTCTTGCTAGCTTTCTTATGCTTAACCTTTTCCATGAGCCATCTCCTCAATATATAGGAGAAGATATATTAGTTACTTGGATAGGGAATGATCCCAACATATCTGGAAATTCAGTATTTTGCCAACCATTCGAAAGCCAACTCATCCTTCTAGAAGATTCCCTTCTAGAAGGATCGAGAACTTATTCATTTTCCTCCTTTAAGATCAAGTTTGCACCCTAGCCTTGAGTACAGTGCGAGAAGTTTGCACCCCAAATGAGAGTGGACTGCGGGAATGAAGCATTCTCGCAGGAGAGTATATATGTAGCATACGAACTATCTTTAAAATATGATTTTTGGAAATTGGTAAGTGTAACCTTTCTCAGGAAAATGTTCCTATGGAAGAGCTTGATATTTCATCATCATGACATTATCATAACATCATCACAATGACCAAAATTGTGGATAACACAGCTGCAACTGGAAGGAGGCTCCAACCCCCTAGTTTCTCAGGCTACCACCTGAGGGAAGCTCCAACTCCTCAATTCTTTGACTACAACCAAAATGAGGCTACAACCCTCTATGTTCTCTGGTTACAACCGGAAGGTGGCTACAACCCCCTATCCTTGCCCCATCCAACCGCCCTGAAATATAAGTAGAATGATGGAACGTGAAACAATCTCATACAAATCTCTAATCCAAGATCTCTCAATACAATAACAATCATCTCACACTGTCATACAAAAATTGGCAAATGCATGTTCCAATTTACTACCTCCAAACAACCTGCCTCCACTGTGCAATCCCTGCTAATGGAAAACCTGCAAATGAATTCAAATTCCTCTTGCCTAGGTTGTGCATTCCTCATGGGAACATCCACTATGTGTGTGATTGCATGAGTGCACTTCACTCAAATCACAACTGATAGCCAAACTGCCCCTTTCACCTATTATCTCAACTGGGTCTCCACTGGATCTGACATGCATGTAGTTAACAATGGTAAATCTTCAGTTGCATGTGAGATCACTGATTGTGAATTAATTAATAATTAATTCACTGATCTCTCACTAGTGTAAGTTCAGTTACAACTAGTACAATTGAGCTTAACTCACTTAACTGAGTTAAACTACTTCACAACTCACATAACTACACATCCAACTCTGTTACAACTTCGAATCACTCAGTTACAACTAATTCGACTTGGATGTCCCACCAGTCAACCTTTGAACTCGAATTTCCTATAGCTAACTAATTTTCCATTTTAGTTAACTATTTTCAAGTAATTATGAGATAATAGATTAATATTTATTGTCCAATTTATTTAAGGGAAAAATAAATTAGACACACATTTCTTGTTGACTTTTCAACACTCAATCTCAACAAGAAAGGGATTATCCTTCACCCCAATCCTTTCTCTATGGTATTCGAATTTGCTCCTGGTGAGCGCCTTCGTCAGAATGTCTGCATCCTAATATTCCGTAGGAATGTACTGAAGCAACATGATCTTCCACTGCACACAATCTCTGAGATGAGGATACCAGATATCTATATGCATAGATCTATCATGAAACACACGATTAATTAAGAGTTTAATGCAACTCTGATTATCACAATGAATCACTGTTGGATCTAAATGAGAACCAAACAAACCAACCAAGATATTTCTCATCCAGATAGCCTCACATGCAGCTTGACTCACTGCCATCTATTCTTCTTCTGCTGAACTGAGTGCCACATATCTCTATTTCCTGTTGTACCAAGAAACAACTATAGATCTGATACCAAAGATACCCCCTGATGTGCTCTTTCTGTTCGTTGGGATACCCGCCCAATCTACATCCATGAATCCATGCAACTTCACCTCATTCGTCTGTCTGCACCATAAGCCATACTTAGATGTTCCCCTCAGGAATATTAGGGCATGCTTCCCCACTTTCCAAAAGAGCTTGGTAGGATTAACCATTGCTTGAATCAACTGGTTAACTGCATATCAAATGTCTGGTCTCATGTTCACTAGATACATTAGCAAACCCACTAACTGTCGATAGACAATAGCATCCACTACCTCTCCAGAAGTAGCATCCTCTTTCCTCTAGTTTCCTGCAAGAGGAGTATCCATGGGTTTGCAACCCTCCATGTGAAACTTACCCAGTATCTCCCTTGCATACTTTCCTTGAGACACAAAAATTTCACCATCTCACTGCCATATTTCCAATCCAAGGAAATAATGAAGGAGGCCCAAACCCTTCATCTCAGACTCCTTTGCAAGGTCCTCCTTGCATGAATGTATTGTTTGCTCATCACCAGTCGATATCAAATCATCAACATAAAGAACAATGATTAAAATATTACACTCCACCACAATTTAGTATAGGTTTCCATCCGCTTCAATTTTGGTGAAGCCCAGTCTGGTGAAATAGCTGTCTATCTGAGTGTACCAATCACGAGGTGCTTTCTTCATCCCATACATCGCTCTATTGAGTTTGCACACATGCAACTCCTTATCAAAGGTATCAAAACCTTATGGCTTCTCAATGTACACTTCTTCCTCAATGATCCCATTGAGAAACACAGTTTTTACATCCATTTGATGAATGTACCAGCCCATATGCACTATCCCATATGCACTGAGAGTGCAAGGATGGATATTATGGAAGAGTACCTTGCGACAGGTGCAAAGGTATCATCATAATCTATCCCCTCGATCTGTGAGAAGCCCCAAGCCACAAACTTGGCCTTTTATTTCTCCACACTCCTATCATCAACTTTATTTACCTTGTAGATCCATCTAGAACCTACCATTGATTTGTCGACTGGTCTTGGGACAATTTCCCATGCATTGTTTTTGAAAATGGAGTCATACTCCTCCACCATTGCATCAACCCAAGTGGGATCCTGCATTGCTTCCTGAAAGGAATATGGTTTAGTCACAATGCATTTTCTCATGAGATCCATGTATCTAGTAAATTGATCAGGAAACTGTCTCTATCTGCACTGTGAAGTAGGGCCTCCTACATTCTGTGCAACATCTAGTCTCAATCTATCATTTTTTGTGGTGCACTTTCTTCCATTTATGATGGATGGCTCTTATTGAGTGGCTTCCTCCACTCCATGAACCTCCTCATGTGGCTGATCCACATATTGAGACTCATCTTTGGGAACCATCAGTTTCTCCTTTGCATGCAAGTCTATCTCCCTCTCAAGAGACAACCACATGGCTTTCCCCTCATCGAATTTTATATCATGTCGCATAATAGTCATCTTACTGTTAGGAAAATACACACGATAATTATGGGGTGTTTCTTTGTACCCCACAAAAATCCCAAATTCTTCCTGGCATCCTTGGTCACATGCACATAAACAGATGAGCCAAAAATCTTAAAATGAGAAACATCATGTTTCTTACCAGTGAAGTTTTCTTCAGGTTTACTCATGCCAAGTACTCTATGAGGACAATGTTTTTGCACATAAACCGCAGTATTGCATGATTCCACCCACAAATGCATTGGTAGACCCTGATCATGCAACATCGCTCATGTTGCACCCACGATCGTTCTGTTCTTCCTCTCTGTGACCCTTGAATTCCTTCTTTGCTGCAGAAGTCTTTGAACTCGTTAGAGATGTATTCTCCACCATTATCACTCCTCAGAGCCTTAAATTGGTTCCCTGAGTCTTTCTCCACCAATTTTTTAAACTCATAGAAATTTGAGAATCTTTGATCCTTATTTTGCATGAACAAGATCCAACATTTACGAGAAAAGCCATCAACAAAAATAACATAATACTTATGTTTTGTTGTTGAAGCAACCAAGAATGGTCCACACACGTCTATGTGAACTCTCTTCAGGATCACCGAAGCACGGTTCTCCTTTTCATGAAAGGTGGACTTTACATACTTCCCCATGGTGCAACCCTTGCACTGATCTAACTGAGCAAGTGTTCCGATTGGAAGTCCAATAGATATTTGCTGCATGATTTTCAAGGATCCATGATGAAGATGGCCCAATCGCTTGTGCCATAATTTTCCCTCATCCTGACTCACCACTTTTTCTGCCTTTCCCATCATGGAAAAGAAACCATCTACCTCTAGCTTGTATAGATTCTTAACTCGAATTTCTATCTTCTTAAATTGACCCATTGTTTTATGTTGTGGGAAATATTTTCCATCGCTGAAAAAAATGTCATAGCCTATGTCCTCCAACATTGCAAATAAGATCAGGTTTTTCTTTAGACCTAGAACATGCATAACATCTTTCAATTGAAATGGTTTACTTGAATCCCTCTAAAATTTAATGGTACCAATACCAATCACACTTTATCATCCATCATCGCCTATCTCTATATGCATTTTGAGATCTTTCTCCTCCAAGTCACTAAAAAGGTCCTTATCTCTCGTCATGTGGAAGGAAGCATCACTATACAAATACCACATTGATTCCAATGCACTTGAAGCCATGCATGCGATCAAAGAGAAGTCAAGTTAAAATTGTGAGGCAAGGGCCTCACCAACTGCAGCTCCAACAACCTTCTTGTTCTTCTTCTTCTGCGAACAGTTAGTAGTGAGATGCCCATGTTCGTGACAGTGAAAACACTTCACTTTGGACAAATCCCGCTTCTTGACTTTAGACTCAAAATTTGAATGGAATTTCTTCCCCTTCCCTCTCCTTTCCTTTGTAGCCAAAGCATAATCCTCTTCATCATCATGCTTTGATGAATATCCATCTCTAGTGTTCCACCTAAAATCCTCATGCACTAGATATGACCATAGTCATTCCCAAACTGGAAATTTTTTCCTTCCATTGACAAAGACTTGATAACTGTTCCAACTCTTGGGAATTCCTAGGAGTGCCAAGATCACCAAATCATCATCAACGACTGTTATTCCCACACTCCCCAGCTCATCCCGACATTGGACAAACTTCGTGAGATATTTTGGAATGGAGTCGCCCTTCTCCATCTTGATCTTCCTTAGTTTATCTTTGAGCGCCAATTTCCTATGGTCACTGCTGTTTTGGAATAGATCCGTCAAAGCCTTCCACATTGCATATGGTGTGGCTTTCCCATGGATATTTGAGACAATGTGGTCTCTTACTCCCTCCAAAAATATCCTCCTCGCCTTTTCCACTTTCTTTTTCCATGCATCAATATTTTCAGCATCTGCAACATCTGGCTTAGGAACATATTTGTCAATGAATTCCTTCAATCCATTGTCTTCGAGTACTGCCTCCATCCTATCCTTCCAAGAAATATAATTCGAGCTTCCCTTGAGTGCATACTCTAACCTCAAGCCATTGAAATCCATTTCGATCTTGAATCAGTTGTAGCACCAAGAAATTCTTTCTGCAAATTCAAATTCTATCTAGTCACAAACTTAGCTCCTGCAATCTTTTGCGCTCTTATACCATGTAGAAATTTGAATACAAATTATGTATTTCTTGAATTCTCCTGATCTAACAATTATATGCCACTATTAAATACAAAATTTTTTCTACTAATATTCTTGTAGAATTTAAAACACGATCACTAATTGCAATATCAATAAGAAGGATCAATCACACATAACAAAGATGTTTTTACCGGGAAAGCATAAATCTAAAAACCCCACTATCATATATTATGATTATATCATGGATCATGAAACAATATCATACAAATCTGTAATCCAAGATTGTCACACCTCAAAATTACTCACTTTGATAGTGTCGCAAGTGTCGTAATTACAAGTGTTGTAAGTGTCGCATCTTGTGCGTAAGTGTCACATCTTGACTACAAGTGTTGCAAGTGTCAAAAACATCATATTGCCATCTTACCTATGTCGTGCCTCTAAAGACATCACAAAGACACTCAAGACACCCCAAAGACTAGTTTTGAAGAAGAGAAGTCACTTGATAGGGAGTACAAACCTTTTGACATTGAAAGAACCACTAAAAAATGGATTTTGGAGAGGAGCACTCCCCTACCCATTGTCAGGGAGTGTTAGCGCTCCTTGAGCCTCTTTGGGGGAGTGTTTGAGTGCCTTGTGCACCCTTTTGGGGGAGAGCTACCCTTTTCTGAGAAAGTTTTGGGTTTGTTGAGGCAAATAAGGGATGAATCCCTCAATTCTTGAAGGTAGTTGGATTCGAATACATGGTCAAGGCATGATCTTAGGGAAGATCCTCAACTGAAGGAGAGGAATCTTCAACTTATCCCAAAGATCTCTCAAGTGGTTGGACCTCTCCAAGGTTATATAAGGAGGCCTTCTCATGGTGAAAGGTACATGGAAAATATTGGAGATGTGAAACTTATGATCTCATGAGTGAGATGTCATCAAAGTAATCAATGTAGATTACTTGAGCAAAGGGGTTGGACAAGGAGAACTGGAAGAAGCTGTTGCACCTTCATTCAAAGGATTGTAAGTACTTTTACTTGTTTTCATTAATATAATCAATGCTTGGCCTGTTTCTTTCAAACTTATGCTTTTTCCATATGAGTTTGTCTGCATTAGATGGATCTATGTTTGAGCTAATCTCAGTAGAGTAGGAAGTATTTTGTACCTTTGTTTGTTTTACAGGACCTATCAGAGAGCTCAGGATCGAAGCTCATCCAGGACTTTGTAAGGACAAACATCGCTAGTAAGGTACATATATTTCTCCTTCTCTTTCATTTATTAGCTTGATTAGATCTAAAAGGAAGTCAGTGTCCATGTTAAACACTTTTATGTCTTGGCCTTAGGAGTCTAGAGACCAAGAGGGAATCCACTTGTCTACAGGGGGATTCACCTACAATAGAAATTGGTGACTCCACTGGGGAGGAGCTCTGATTTTTGTTTCCATTCCGAGATATTGTTTTGGCCCTTTTCCCACTAATTTGATATTCTCCATATTGTCATTTTGATTCTTCGATTTGTTTGATTACCTCTTTATGTCATCATGATCACCCTGATTGACTGAATTTCCTTGGTTTTTTGAGTTTCTGGGCATTTTTCTGAGTTATTGGAGTAGAGCGCTCCCCCCTGTTGTTGTCAGAGCACTAGCACTCCCCTTTATCCTTACACAGAGTGTTGGAACACTCTAGTGTCCCTTACACCAGAGAGCTACCCCATTTTTGTAAGAAATTCTCCATAATTTTCATCTTCTGAAGATATTTCTTGGTTTTGGCATTTGCTCAGAGTCTCATACTCTCAGTCCATCTTGGTATTGGCCTTCAACACCCTATTTTCTAAGGATTGATCTCCTCTTGTTTGGGAATTTGACATTTTCTTTCCTTACCTTGAAGTCACTCTTTGTCTTTGCTGGCCTAGAGTTAACTTGTTGTTTTCTTCTCCTTTATTTGACCGAGTGAAAACTTTTGTGAGGAAATCCAAAGGTCTGTGAACCTTTTCATTTGATCTTTGAGGTCAGTTTTCCATCATTTCTCTTTTGTTTGAGGTTTTTTTTTTTGGTTCTTGTTTGCAAATTTTGTTATCTTTGTCCTTCTCATCTATTTCATGATGAGAGTGTATTTGTTTTTGTGTGTGTGTGAAGTTTTCTTCTGATTGTTTAATCCTGAAGTCTGATTGACATTTAGAAGTCTTACATCTGATTATCATTCACATATAAGCAAAAGAACATATTTTAGTGATTGGTTTGGATATTAGAATGAATTTATGAAATGTTTAGCATTACATTGGGTTTGAGTGAGAAACAAATTGATTGAGGACATTGCATATTAGTGTTTGATAGTGAAAACAAATTTTCTTCTTCCCTTCAATAGGAATTCATTGAAAGAAATGATTTCCTTTCATCTTCTTGTGCATTTTTGGGAATTGAGTTATCATACCATCAATTTCATTGTCATACACCCTTTGAGTAAAGAACAGTTGTAAAATGAATGCTAATCAATTTCATTGTCATACACCCTTTGAGTAAAGAACAGTTGTAAAATGAACATTTTTTTTTTAGGATATTCCACCAACATTAGACTAGGGTTAGCACTTTGAATTAGGCTATGAGTACAACTCTCCAAAGTTTTCAAAACAAACATGAGCATCCTGAGATAGGGAGAGTCAAATCCAATTGTCACATAAGCTTTCTGGGATCCCCCTCTCACACAGGGGTTACACACGAGGTCACATTCAGGTGAGTTACGGAGATTATCCCTCCGTGGTTCAACTGTTTGTAGTGGTTGGATCGTATATTGGGGGTCACTTGAGGGTATACCCACGATTATGTGTGGAAGCCTCTCGAGTTGATTTCAGACTTGTTATCCTGCCCATACGTTCGGATCAAACTGTCGACTGTACCCACCCGGGGGCTGACTGCGAGTTGGTGTCCTTAGTTTCCATAATCCTTAGGTACTTACATGAGGTGATGATGAAGGGAAGTCTCACCATACCTATAACAAACATTGGTCAAACTCACTTGGGCTCCTTGGAGGGTAAATCCACAATTACTGCATGGAAGCTTGCACCAAGGTGAAAGTCCGTTAAGAAGGTCGCCATTGTAACTGTTCTGCCATATCCTAGCCCCTTATTGATTTGATCACGCGACATTGGATTTCATCACCAACTAGTACAATCATCGAGAGGTCTTGTTTGCTTGGTTTTTATTCCTATATTTTTTAGCGTATGCTGTTTCTTTTTGTTAGTTGGCCTTAGATTTTCAGTGTGTACTGTTATTCTCCAAAATTGAGCCTGTAGAAAATAAAGGTTCTCTCCGATCACGTAGGATGCAAGGGATACCTCTAAAAGGCTACTAACCCTTACCTCCTAACCCTCCAGAAGATAACTACCGTGGAGAGGTAGAAAATCAATCTGACGCTGGGAGTGTTGTTACTCCTCCGTTAGACAATTCAGAAGGTGCTTTGGTTGCGGTTGAGAATCCCACTCATCACACTACATCTGTGTCGGTAACCCCTCTCGAACCACTTTTTCTTCATTTAGACTCCCTTGGGAACATCATAGATGAAGAGGTCCCACAGTTACCCGAGAGAGATTTTATCGAAACATATATGGGATCCACAGAACCAACCTTTGGTGATGAGTATAGGACTCCTATTCGTCCTACCACTACAGTCGATACAAATCCCACACCTTCTCATTCTGTATGGAGGACATCGTTAGGAAGCGATCTCTATGAGCACTTTGAATCCTTTCAACAACCCTTTAATTGTCATGAACCTCCTATTGAAACTGGGCCATGTAGTCATACTATGAATCACCCCATCGATCAGGTCATTAACCCTACTATTGTGTCAGCACAAGTCTATCCTAATGTTGGAATCATCACATTTACTCATTCCCATGACACTTCGATCCCTACCCCCGCTTTTACAAACTCTCACTCTACAGCTCCACATGTTCCGCACGATCCTGTTGGGACATCTTTTCACCTGAGAATGCAGACCCTTGCCAACCAAATACAACCGAGTGGAGGGAAATTATCATCTAGCATACCTATCCCTCCTGGAAGACAACCATCCTATGGTGGGCCTACTCCTCCCAGGGGAAAACCCCTTTTTCATGTTCTTCCCAGAGGGACGCCTCCCTTTGCTAATCATACCCCGGTCATTAATCCACCATTGGAAGGGGGGAAACCTTCATCTGCTAGAAACCCTTCACAATCCTGGGGAGTATCTTCCAAAGGCACATTTACCCAACCCCATGTTGGGGGACACTCATATCATAACCCACAAGGAGGAGTATCAAATCCTGTTCCTTTCGGACCATCTTATGGACAAACTTATCTGGGAGGCATCCCAAATGCCACTTGGAGTCCTCAAGGACAACAACCTTATCCTCCCCATGGGTCTAATGTGTATCCACCTCCGGGATCTACTCCTTACCCTCCTCAAGGGCACAATGTTCATCCTCTTTCTGGGAAAGAAAATCACTTGACTTATAATGCTCTGAACCCACCGGGTTATGTAAATGTTTCTCAGCCATCATCGAATCCTATTTATCCTGGTCAACAACAACCATATGTAGGAGGACCTATTGGTTACAACTATCCACCTAACCCATTTTATGGTCCTACTGGTGTTCCTATTCCACACCAGTATCATCCACAAATTAACCGACAACTACCTTTCCTTGTGACTCTGGATCTCCCAGACTTGTCTTGGTTAACTAATGATCCTATTTTTCATTCATCGGTTTGGTCAGTTATTCCAGCTAAACTTCCTTCTAATATTGCAAAATTTGATGAAAAATATGGAGAAGATCCAAATAACCATGTGACGACTTTCCATTTGTTGTGTTCATCAAACTCCCTCATGGATGATTCTATACATTTGCGTCTTTTCTAGTGGATACTTACGGGCTCAGCAATAAAGTGGTATATTGAACTACCACATGCTTCTTTTCATGATTTCAACTCCCTTGCCATGTCTTTCCTCATGCACTTTCAACTACCTATTCGCTACGAGATGGGTACTGAACTCTTGAACTCCCTTCATCAAACTGAATCTGTGCATATCTCTGACCATATTCATGAGTGGAGACAACGACGAAGGATGATCAAGGTAATCATTCCAGACATATTATTGGCAGAATGGTTCACTAAATCACTTTTACCCCCGATCGCTCATGATGTCTCTATGGGTGGCGCGATCACTGAGGAAGAAAACATCGCTCAGGCTCAGTACTTAGATTTGGTTTATTCACAATCTGGTACTTTGTATGATATTCTTCCAAATGTTGCTCGAGCTAATACCGATCCATCCAAGTCGTCATCCTCATCTCATGCAGACGGCGTTATCGGTTCCATCAAAACTCAACCAACTTCCCAGTCGACCACACTCTCCTCTACCTCTCCCCAAAATCAGATCTTTGAGGTGAATGCAATTCAATCTTCCCCTTCACAACAATCTGGAGGTAAGAAGAAGACAAAAAACAAATCAAAAAATACTAATAACAATGAACAACCAAAAAATCAAGCTCAAACACCTGCTACCGAAAATCAACCACAATGGAAACTGAAATTCCCATGTATCATTTGTGGTGACAATAACTACACTTGAGACTGTCCACATCGCAATGAAGTGGCCAAAATTTTCCAGGGAAATTCACAACCCGCTGTGCTTACTCAGCCTTTTCCACAACAACAATCCATGGTTGCTCATACCCCCTCTCCTGGGGGCAGTTCTATCCATCCTCATGATGAGGCCTCGATGAGTGCACATATTTATATGTTTAATGAGATTAATTTGACCACTCGGTCTAAGACATACGACACACTAGGTAACCCTGACAAAGGAAAAGTCACTAACGATACTGGTACTTTATCGAATCCATCATCATCTTCCGTCAATCCTCCATTGGTTAATCCTCCATCTGAACCACTCTATATTGAGAAACCTACATTTGACTCTATCTTACGCCCTCCTAAGAGAACTATCCACAAATCTACCTTTAATCCTAGTTCACGTGCCGCCCAAAACTAAAACATTGTTGAAGATTTGGCTCAAGCACCGTGTGCTATGTCTGTGTTAGAAGTTCTACAGCACTGCCCTAGTCAACGTAGAATTCTCTTGGCTGCTATTGGCATTGTTGATCCCGATTCATCCAACCATATCGTGTTTAACCTGGACAATTATACATCTCGACTCTCCCACAAACTTGCTTTCGAAGTTGATCTTGTTGTTCACAATCAACAAATCCAGTGAACTATTCTAGATGAGGGAGCCTCAACTTGTGTCATGTCTTTAGCATGTTGGAAAGGTTTAAAATGACCCACACTTAACAAATCCCCAATGATGTTACGCACCTTCTATGGGTGAATTTTTCATCCCCATGGGCTTTTACAGTCCCTGCCCATCCAATTGGGTGGAAAAACTGTCACTGTTGATGTCGAGGTGGTCGATGCTCCCCTCGATTACAACTTGTTACTTGGAAGAAGTTGGTTTTATGCTATTACTATCATTGCCTCATCAGTATTTTGATGTGTACAATTCCCTCATCAGGGAAAAATTGTCATTGTTGATCAGTTAGATTTCTGCACGATCGATGCTCGCACTCCTGCTACCAAAAACATTCCTTTTTTGGGAGACCACAAGATCACATATGAAAGCATTGGTGTTGACTTGTTGAAATATTCTATCCTTATGGGTACCTTCCCTACACCACTTCCACTGACTACACATCATAATTCCATCGTCGATATGATTTTGACCACGGCTTATCAATCGTTGGAATCATCTGACCCTTGGATTGTACCTAGTTCGTTGGAATTTGATGTACTAGGTGACACTGTGCCACTTAGTCCATCTGAAACATCATACGTTTCTATCCAATCTACTTCTTCCTCGTTGGATGACCAACATCTATTGGCACCCAACAATTACTCGATGCCATCACGGTTAAGTTCATTATTGTCTGCGATCAACTACATTTCCCCAATTTTTCCCTCTGATGAATCTATTATGGAAATATTGAGCATTGATGAGCCTCGGGATGATAACCATCATCGATCCTCTTTTCTTATCCCTGGTGAAGAAATTTAGGCAGATATACACTCTATCTCCCCTCCTGATGTTGATTTTCCATCGTCTCCCATCCCTTCAACTTCTGATGACTTGGATCTAGTCGTTGGCATGGTGATCTCTTCGGTAGGGCTATTGGAGCCTGATATCCTTACCCCTGTCGCGGCCCTTGACATGTGTTCCTTCCCGAGTGATTTTCTTCCATCCAATGAAGATCTCTTGGAAGCCATGATCGAGTTTTGTCCCTTGACATGGTGTCCTTCTAGAGCGTTATTCTCTTGGAAGCCATGATCAAGGAGAGTCCACGAGCATAGTTTTTCTTCTCTGTAGCCAGCTCGTTAAAAAATGAAACAGAGGTCACGAGCATAGTTTCTCCTCTTTGTGGCAAGATCGTTAAAAAATGAAACAAAATATTTGAGCATAGTTTTCCTCTCTGTAGCAAGATCGTTAAAAAATGAAATGTAAATCTGGGGACTAAACCTGGAGCCCTGAGCATAGTTCTTTTCTTGTGTCAGTCTCATTAAAAAATGAAACAGTCACCTCTCTTGAATCTTAATTTCATCCACCCTTATCTTTTTTCTCCATCTAATAGAGAAATTGATGACAACCTCAAAGTTGGTGAATGAATTGAAGCTTGGAGGGCATGTCTCTAGCCTTTGATGATCATTCTAGAGTTAATCCCCCAGCTTTCAAGCTAGGGGCACATCGAGCTTATTCTTTGTTCTTTCTTGTGCTTGTAAATACATGAGAATGAAACTGGGTAAACATTTATCTCTTTTTCAGACCCGCATGGTTAAATGAAAAAGGAACCCCCTAGAGTCGTCTTTAAGATATTTTTAGACTCTCTAAACATGAAAATATTGCCGAGTGATCTTTCTTCCTTTCCCACTCATTAAAAGGTTTGAAAGGGCATCTTTCAAGTGATAATTTATCTCTTTTTCAGCCTTGCGAGACTAATATTACGAAAAAGGACAACATTGGAGTCATCTTTAAGTTGTTTTCAGACTCTCTAAATATGAAAAACTACCAAGTTTACCTTCTCTGGACTTGTTAAGAAATCATACATTGAAGGGCCCATACAGGACTAAACCCTTACTTCTTACAGTTCGTTAAACAAAGGAAGAGGGACTTACCGAAGGTGAGTCATATAGAGCATGTGTTATCCCCCTCGAGCTCGTTAAATTAAAAAGAGGTACTCATCTATCTAGATGGGGGAAAAATTGAAAGAAGCAAGCCAAACATTTTTTTGAGAACCCTACCAGTATCCCTTATAGTCTCCCTTGAACATGGCACTTTGTCTTTGCACACATTTTAATCCGTTGAACCTATGCACTGAGCCAATCCTCTGAGTTTCTGTTACTCCTTTGAGTCACCCAATGAAAGTCATCGTATCCACTGCATTATCATGTTTTGGTCCATGTAAAGTTTTTGTTGTTGTGCCTCAGTGTTCAATGGAAGTATCTGCCTCGAGAGTCAACCATCACAAATATCTTGTTTCAATACCCGTGTCAGTCCATGTTCATTTGATCTACCAATTACAACTCTGTGTCAGTTTCGTGTCATGGATGGGGGATACATCAAAGCCCTCCTTCGACGAGTCTATTCCTATCGGCTTCAACACATTATCCAGGATTTAGACTTAGAAACTAGTTAGTACCTTGGGACCTACATGACTCAATGGCAGGCCTCCTGATGTTCGACAGTGGGTTTACATCAGTGACCCCTAATCAGATGATTCCATGAATGTTTGACTTCAGCTCATTCATTCACATTTGTTGGAATGTACTAGAGTAACTTGGGAATCATTGACATTAATGGTGATCTCCCTCGCGCTTGTTAACTATTTACATCATTGATCGGTAATCAAGTGGTTTCTACCATGTTCGACATCAGGACATCTATTCACATGGTTAGATTCGTAGTACATCGGGATCAGTAAGAAGACCCTGGGTTGAGTTTTCACTCTTATGTATACTTTTCCCAGGTTGCGAAGGAGTTATTCTAAACTATGACACATATATTGTTACATAGATCCACTTTGTATTGGTCATGGCTATGTCTTGTCATCTCATAGATCCACTGTGTATTCTTCATGGCTACGATCATTTCAGGTCATAGAAGTATAGATCCACATTGTATCTGCAGTGGCTATACCATTTTGTCAATATAATTATGGATCTGCAGTGTATTTTATGGTGGCCATACCTAAAAATTCTTTATCACTCAAGCATAGGTATTCCTACCTTGGGTTTTGAAACATGTCATAATATTTGTTTGATGGTTGTGTGCATATTTTTCTGGTTTCTCTGCGTCCATACCCTTGCTCAAAAATGTCTACAAAGTACTTTAGTCATCATCGTCTTCTAACTTCATACTTTGGGGGGCAATCTATTACACCTCAAAATTACTCACTTTGATAGTGTCGCAAGTGTCATCATTACAAGTGTTGTAAGTGTCGCATATTGTCCGCAAGTGTCGCATCTTGACTACAAGTGTTGCAAGTTTCAAAAACATCATATTGCCATCTTGCCTACGTTGTGCCTCTAACGACATCACAAAGACACTTAAGACACCCCAAATACTAGTTTTGAAGAAGATAAGTCACTTGACAGGGAGTACAAACCTTTTGACACTGCAAGAACCACTAAAAAATGGATTTTGGAGAGGAGTGCTCCCCTACCAATTGTCAGGGAGTGTTGGCACTCCTTGAGCCTCTTTGGGGGAGTGTTTGAGCTCCCTGTGCACCCTTTTGGGGGAGCGCTACCCTTTTCTGAGCAATTTTTGGGTTTGTTGAGACAAATAAGGGATGAATCCCTCAATTCCTAAAGGTATTTGGATTCAAATAGATGGTCAAGGCATAATCTTAGGGAAGATCCTCAACTGAAGGAGAGGAATCCTCAACTTATCCCAAAGATCTCTCAAGTCATTGGACCTCTCCGAAGTTATATAAGGAGGCCTTCTCATATTGAAAGGTACATGGAAAATATTGGAGATGTGAAACTTATGATCTCATGAGTGAGATGTCATCAAAGAAATCATTGTAGATTACTTGAGAAAAGGGATTGGACAAGGAGAACTGGAAGAAGATACTGCACCTTCATTCAAAGTATTGTAAGTACTTTTACTTGTTCTCATTAATATAATCAATTCTTGGCCTGTTTCTTTCAAACTTATGCTTGTTCCATATGAGTTTGTCTGCAGTAGATGGATCTATGTTTGAGCTACACTCAGTAGAGTAGGAAGTATTTTGTACCTTTGTTTGTTTTACAAGACCTATTAGAGAGCTCGGGATCAAAGCTCAGCCAGGAATTTGTAAGGACAAATGTCGCTAATAAGGTACATAACTTTCTCCTTCTCTTTCATTTATTAGCTTGAATATATCTAAAAGGAAGTCAGTGCCCATGTTAAGCACTTTTTTGTCTTGGCCTTAGGACTCTAGAGACCAAGAGGGAATCCACTTGTCTACAGGGGGATTCACCTACAACAAAGATCTATCAGTACAATAACAATCGTCTCACACTGTCATACAAAAAATGGCAAATGCATGTGCCAATTTACTGCCTCCAGACAACCTGCCTCCTTTGTGCAATCCCTGCTAATGAAAAACCTACAAATGAATTCGATTTCCTCTTGCCTAGGCTATGCATTCCTCATGGGCACATCCACTGTGTGTATGATTGCATGAGTGCACTTCACTCAAATCACAACTGATAGCCAAACTGTCCCTTTCACCTATTATCTCAACTGGGTCTCCATTGGATTTGACATGAATTTAGTTAACAGTGGTAAATCTTCAATTTCATGTGAGATCACTGATTGTGAATTAATTAATAATTAATTCACTGATCTCTCACTAGTGTAAGTTCAGTTACAACTAGTACAACTGAGATTAACTCACTTAACTGAGTTAAACTACTTCACAACGCACATAACTACACATCCAACTCTGTTACAACTTCGAATCACTCAGTTACAACTAATTCAACTTGGATGTCCCACCAGTAAACCTTTGAACTTGAATTTCCTATAGCTAACTGATTTTCCATTTCAGTTAACTATTTTCAAGTAATTATGAGATAATAGATTAATATTTATTGTCTAATTTATTTAAGGGAAAAATAAATTAGACACACATTTATTGTTGACTTTTCAACACTATTAAACTATCGCTGTGAGATATACTGTTGTAAACCTGTACCAATCAACCTGCACCAAACAACCTATAACAACATGTACCAAACAACCTGTAATAAACCTGTACCATAAACAAGTGCATCAACCATGCGCCAACTTGTACCTCAACTTGTACCATCAATGAGTGCATCAACTATGCACCAAATATGTACCATTCATGCGTCAAATACACATAAACTATGACTCATCAAGATGTACCAACATCATCAACTATACACCTCATGTATGTGCCAACTCATCAACTACTTATCTCAACCATGTACCCAACATATAACTCAACCAAAATCCCTTATAAATTTCATCATCCAAATTTGATTTGTAACTCTGTAATAGACCTGGTGTATATGATCACATACCTGGAAACCTTGCTTAACTTTAACAACAAGAGACTAGCATTCTCATGAAACTTTACTTTAGTCTCACATGACTAATTTTGGATTAGTCAACAACCCTAACTTGAAATAATCATAAATATGTACCTGTAATGAATAAAGATATGAAAATAGTACACAATGGTATTCAGTGTATTTTATGCAATTCCTCCAGTTTTCACTACTTGGAACCTCTTAGAAAGAGAGTTATATAAAAAATGGCATACCTTGTTGAATTCTGGCTTATTCTAGAGAGCAAACGTGTAGAGCGTGCCCCACCCACAATATTGGTTGTATGGATATGAAAAGGGTACACAAAATACTAGAGTCTGTAATGTAACCAATACATTTGGTCTTATTGAATTTTTATTTTTTATGAATAAGTTCTGACATTTTTACCCGAAACACTTGTTTTAGACTAGTTTCAGGACTAGCCACAAACCTTATTTTCCACGGAGTGTAACTCCAAAAATACAACGACCCACAAGCTGAAATTTTTATCACAACTACTTGGATATGTTTCCTCAACAACATCTAGATTTCGCGGTCCAAATAATTCTAGAAACAAATTTATTACGAAAATGGTGAGATGACCTATAAATAACATACCTTAGAAAGCATCATAAAAAGAATTTGTCCTCCCTTGAATTTCGACCTTCTTTACTTCACCTTCCCTCTGCAATTCTCCCTAGATATACTTTGGTTACCTCAGTCACTTGTAGATATTCAATATGCTCAAATGTGATTAAATGAGAGACCCTTTCCTCCCATTTATACTTTTATGTAGCTTCCTCAAGGGGTTACCTTCTAACCATCTTAAACCACTTTCCTTATTTTAGGGCTAACCCACTTCTAACCACTTGTCCACTTAGTAATTTCTCCATTAAGTTTATTATTTAAATAATTT
>ML843163.1:38997-58154 GCA_009831015.1 Picea engelmannii
TCTCGGAGGCATTGGGAAATATTGAGATACAAATGAACCAACAAAGCTCCAGAAAGAACAAGGAAAACACTCAGGAAGCCATCCAAGAGATGAGCCAGATTGATCTACTTAAAATCAATGAATGGTTGGTTAATCCAAGTTCATAGTTTCAGGTCATAGTCCAAGAAGTGAACAAAATCTAGGAGAAGCTACCCCAAATACAGAAGAATATATTTGTCTTTGAATTAAATGAAAGGATTGAGCCTTCAAGATTTGTGGTAGCATTGATGGACAGATGCACCCAATGCATTGAACATGGAAAAGCAAATGTAGCCGGGAGAAAATGAAAAATCATGCACGATGTCCACTTTCTCCACCCACTCTACATTTCACCCTCAAACTGTCACTTACCCCGCCTATCCCTACCACCCACAGTCTTGCATCCACTCATCCCACCTCCTTATTGGACACTTGTTCCCCCATCATTCCTTTTGTGAATAGTTACTCTTCCCTATAACCATTAGCCATCCCATAACGAGCCAACACTGATATATTCATCTAATTACCCCCCCTCCATGTCTTCAAATGCAATTCCTTATCCCGGGGAGTGCATCCGAAGGGACATATGTCATCTAAATCAAATGGAAAATATAGTGATCCGAATGATTACGGTGACCTTAATGGAAATGTGTACCTGGATCAAAGATCAAAGGAAAATGAACGCATCTACAAGAAGACGAAGAGACAGAGGAATCGCCAACAAACCTCAACAATATTTGCATGTTGTTATTTTCTTCGGATGTATTCTATTTTTAGTCATATATTGAGAAGTCCAACGGTTTTCAGTTGTGAATTTTTTTGTATAAATAGATAGATTTTAGATCTACACAGGGCTGCTTTTGGCCGAATGTAAAAGATAAACCTTTTTTGAATATTAATATAAGTGCAGACAAAGATTCTAAGTTTCGTTCAATTTGAGTGATGTGTTTCCTCTGTGTTTCCATTTCTTTGAATTTCTTTCTGTAGTTATTGAAGAGTGAATGATTACAATTTAGTATTACATCTACTCTGATCATATTATATCAGAAGTTCATTCAATAACAACTTTTTCTCTGTTATGACTGTGAGTAAAACAAGACCCGTGATCTGTGTGAATTACTGCATTTTTATTTCCTCTCAAGGGTGCATCTTCTACTTTTCTTCTACTACAAACAAGGTGAGACTTATCTGTAATTGACACCTGACTTTGTTTCAACAATTTTGTAAATCTTTTCTACATCATTTGACATTATAATTGCAACTCAGATAATGAGATACAACCTTTGTAGTGTCTTATCATTAATTTCAATTAAAGATTACTTCTCAGAAAACCAAAGGTGGAAAAAACACTCATAAAAAAATTTCATTTAAAACCTTTGATGCCTAACATTATTCTTTAAGCCTTGAAATCAATCTCAGGACCAACATATTTTTGGCGCCATTGCCGGGGACGAAGAAGCGAAATCATTTTTCCCTGGGAGAATGACAAAGTTAAATTTTGGTCTTTGATGGTGAACAAAGATAGAATACATGAAAAGGTTCATCTTTCACCTGATGACTCCATTGTAAGAAAAACTGGCATTCGATCGAAAGAATACCAGGAAAAACCTAGACAAAAAGCAGATTACGCCAGTTTTGGATCTCGAAAAATTGTTGAAACTGAAAAGATATCTCAGACAAACTTCTACATCAGCAGGTAAGGTCTATCAACCTAGAGTTACGCAAGTTAATAGTAAGACTCCCACTAAAGGTCTTAGTCCTAAAGAAAACGTTAAATAAGTTTGTTCTGCAGAAACATCAACGAGTAAGTCTGAAGTTAAACTAGAAACTCAAGAAGTAATTATTCCTGAAGTAAAGTTTGAGATTGACCAGACCATCCCTATTTCATTAACAAATACTTTTACCAACGAAAAATAAAGAATCCATCTCAATCCCCACTATAATTAATACACAGCCGATTCTTTCTCCTCTCGAAGTAAATTTTTTTGTTTCCAAAAACCCTATAGATTATTTTTAATGCTTAGATTCATCACTTACTACTTCTCCTATCTATGCATCTAGAAGACTTGAAAAACTAAGCTAAAGTTTTCCTTTTCCCCCTCATCTAGATATTCCATCTCCTCATGATCGTTTTCCTGAACTTTATGCACACCATCCCAAAGTAGTGAAGAGATCAATAGATCAATCTTTTGAAGTTTTTGACAATCTCCTTTTTAATCCTCGAAACCCATCTCCTAGACTTTCAATGGTCGGTGCTGGAGGTGCCAGAGGAGCGGGGGATGTTGGACAAGCTCAACCCCCTAGGATCTTTTCCAAGGTCGCTGCTAGATATGCTCCCTTAGTTCTTCCTACTTTCTTGCATGATTTACTTGAAAATTATACGAAGAGTCTCCCTAAATTCACGAGAGAAGGGGATTTAACAACAACAGAACATATAACATTTTTTGATCAATTTGCCGATATTCTTGGTATTGAGCACGAGGATATTTACACAAGACTGTTAGTACAAACCTTTGAAAGACATGTAATAACTTGGTTCAGAGGAATTTCAATAGGTACTATACCATCATATAACAATATGGAAACTGCCTTTACTGGAAAGGAAATGGGGTGAGAAAAAAGATCGTCTTTATTACTTAACCGAGTTATGAGCCTTGAGAAAGAAGACATCGAAATCAGTCTTAGAGTTCATTCAAAGATTTAATAAGCTTTATCACAAAATCCCAGCTGAAGTTAAACCTTCCCAATCCGCTACAAAAGTCACTTTGTAGGAGCTTTTGATTCTGATTTCACTATACTTTTGAGAGAAAGAAGATCCACTACTTTAGCAAGGATGCAAGATGATGCTATAGAGATTGAATCAAATATGATGGCATCTGGGAAGTTTAAAACCAAAGTTGAGATGGGAACAAGAGAGCCTAGACATTTTAAAGAACATCCAGGGCCCTTTGGATCTAGAAATTCAAAAGAGGAAAAAATGGATGAGATGGACAAAATTATTAAAGATTTATCGAACAAAATTTCCAGGATGGAAATAGAAAACGCCAAACCTGACCCATATGTCAGAAATCAATTCAGGAGAAATCCCAATCCTGAGATACAACAAAGACAAATAAAAAATGAGAATCAAAAGATTCAAGCTCCGCTTAAAACTGAGAATTTCATGCAAAGAGATGAGGAACAAGATTATGAGGAATTAGAGGAAGATATAAACAACCTCAATGATGATGATCTTGAGCCCCACCTAACTAAACAAGATTATGAGAGATCCTTGGATCTAGAATCTTTGTTTAATAATGATGAAAATATAAAAAATCTGGGGGACTCTACATACAAAGGTCTCGCTGACTCAATAATGGCCGAGCTTCAACTTAAATATGAGCTGAGGCCAAGAGAAAAAAGTTCCACAAATATTCCACCAAAAAAGATCTTATCATGAAACAAATCAAATGAAGCAGTAGTCACGAAACCATCAACTGAAAAAAAAAGTTATCCAAGCAAAACAAGTTGAAACAAAAGCAATACACACTAAGAAGCTAGAAAACATAGAAGCTGAAGTTTAGATAAGGGAAATTGAGAAGCAAGTTGGGACTTTCAATTTAGAGAATGAGCTTAATAAAATCAAAATTCCAATGCCCTTGGTTGAACTTGCTAGGAACCCGACCTACAAAAAACAAATCGCTAAAGCAATAAATTTTTCTGATGCTGAATGTCAAGATGATGCTATCAATTTGTAGGATGAAAAGCCTACAATCATGTTTGGACCACAAATTGAAAACAATAAATATTATGTTGCTCCTTTCTAAATTACACTAACTGTGCACAACCATTTACTTCACAATTGCATGTTAGACTCAGGAGCTTCACATAATTTAATTCCTAAGATTATCATGGAAAAATTGGGCCTTGAAATTACCAGACCTTATCAATATTTATACTCGTTTGATTCTAGAAAGGTTAAGTGTCTGGGTATGATTAAATATTTAGTTGTGAATCTTGCTCAGGTTCCTGTTAAGAGTATTCTTATGGATGTGGTTGTTGCTGATGTTCCTGCAAAGTATGGGATGCTTCTATCTAGATCTTGGGGTGCCAAATTAAGAGGATCGGTTCAGTTAGACATGACCTATGCTACAATTCCAATTTTTGGTGGACAATTTACTCGACTGTACAAAGAAAATAGGCTGGCGTATACTGTAAGTGACCCTCAAAACCCCAATAACTACCCAGTCTATATTGTTGATCAAGATTTAGGCAATTGTATATTATCCATAGATGATGATTTTGAGGAATGTATAGAAGAAGAAAATCAACAAATAGAAATTTCAAAGAAAAATATAAATGTTAGAAAAGGGATGTGGAAAATTTTCTTCGATGGTGCTTCATCTTGCAAAGGAGCAGGAGTTGGAGTTTTATTTGTGGCACCAGGTGATGAGTATGTTATTCATTTCTCTTATATATTACAATGGGACGTTGATTGTACCAATAACGTCTGTGAATATGAATATTTAGTTTTAGGATTAGAAGCTGCAAGAAAATTAAAAATCGAACATTTGATATTTTATGGTGATGTTGAGCTCATTGTAAAACAACTAAAACAACAATATCAAGCTAAGCATACGAGATTGAGATTGTATAGAAATTGTGCCCAGGATCTAATAGAGAATTTCTTCTCGTCTTTTAATATCCACTCTATTCCCAGAATGAAAAATCAACAAGCTGATTCTTTGGCCAAAACTACTACGACTTTCATACCACCCACTGTTTTGAAGTTGAAATATCATATTGAGATGAAGCATAGACCTTCGATTCCAAACAATGTTCAATATTAGAAAGTATTTGAATATGATGAACAAATCAAGCAATTCCTAGAAATGATAGATGAGTTTTCTGAGACCCACATAGATCAATAAAATCAGAATGATCATGCTTGGATTACGTAGGAAGGAGAGAACCTAGAGAAGTTCCAAGACAAAATCGAAAATCATCGCATGCTCTTACTTAAAAACAATAAAATTCCCAGAGGTATAATCCCTCTAGATTTTTTTTTTTGACTAGGATGATATACCTTTAAAGTCTACTTTGCAACCTCAACCCGAAGAAGTTGAAGATTGTAATGTAGGAACAGATAAAAATCCCAAAATGGTCAAAATATCAAAATATCTTCTGACACAAATAAAGAGTGAATACGCTGAATTACTTAGACAATACAAAGATGTTTTTGCATGGTCTTATGATGATTTAAAAACTTATGATACTTCTATTATCTAACACAAGATTCCCTTAAAACATGGTGTCAAGCCTTTCAGGCAGAAACTTAGACGGATAAACCCAATTCTTCTGCCAGTAATAGAAAGGGAAGTCAAAAAGCTCCTTGATGCAAAAATCATTGTTCCCCTCATATACTCTGAATGGGTGGCCAATTTGGTCCTTGTTAGGAAAAAGAATGGCGAAATAAGGCTCTGCATTGATTTTATGAACTTAAATCAGTATTCGCTTAAAGATAACTACCCGCTCCCAAAAATGGACCATGTTTTAGAAAAGGTAGTAGGGACTAAACAAATCTCTATGATTGATGGTTTCTCGGGATATAATTAGATTGATGTGCATGAAGATGATAGAGAAAAGACTACATTTACTACTCCATGGGGAACCTTTATGTATGATAAAATGTCTTTTGGTTTAATGAATGCAGGGACAACTTTCCAGAGAGCAATGGATATTGCGTTCATCGGTGAGAGAGACAAATTTGTTGTTATTTATCTAGACGATTTGACAGTTTTTTCCAATTTTGATGCAAAATATTTGATTCACCTCAGACAAACTTTTGAAAAATGCAGAGCATTTGGTTTGTCTCTTAATCCCCAAAAGTCACACTTTTCCATGCAAGAAGATAAACTTTTAGGTCATATAGTTTCAAAATATGTAATTAAGGGTGATCCTAAATGAGTTGAGGCTATTGACCTAATTAATATTCCTAGAAATAGAAAAGAGATTCAATATTTTTTAGGTAAGATCAATTTCTTGAGGAGATTTATTCCTAACTTTGCTGAAATAATCAAATTGATTACATATATGCTGAAAAAGGACAACGAAGTAAAATGGACTTCAGAAGCCAAACAATCTTTCGAGCATGTTAAGAAAGCTATAGGAAAAGCACCAGTATTGGTAAGTCCAAACTTTACAAAATAATTATTGATCTTTTCCTTTGCTTCCGAACATATTGTTGCAGCAGTGCTTCTTCAAAAGAACAAAGAAGGATTCGAACAACCAATAACCTTTTTTAGAAAAATCCTCAGGGATGCAGAGCTAAGATATGATATTCTTGAAAAACAAGATTATGCAATGGCAAAGGCTCTCAAGGCTTTCAGAACATATGTCTTGCACTATAAAATAATTTCTTATGTACCAACAAATGCAATTAAGGATATCTTGGTTCATCCAGACAGTGATGGAAGAAGAGGTAGATGGTTGGAAAAAATTCAAGAGTTTGATTTAGAAGTGAAACCAACCAAGCTAGTGAAATGTCAAGGTCTGGAAAAACTGTTAGATGAATCAAATTTCAGAGCGCTTGGAATAAATAACTTTGAATCACATGATTCACTTCTAGACATAGAGGAAATTTATGATCAAGCACCTATAATTCAGATTGAAGACAAGTTTTCTTCCTCTGCTTGGTACAATGATATTATTACATACCTCCTTACTCTTCAATGCCCAAGTGACATGACTCCTTCTAAAGAAAGAACCTTAAATATACATGCAATTAAGTATTGCATTATTGATGGAAAGATATACTAGAAAGACCCTCTGGGTTTCTTGTTATGTTGACTGATAAAATCCGAAATAGAAGGTGTCATCGACGAGTTTCATGAAGGAGTATGCAGAGGACATCATGCCTAGAGAGAAACAACTTACAAAATTTTAAGGGCAGGATATTATTGGCCAAAATTGTTTACTGATGTAAATTCAAGGGCCAGAGCTTGCAATTCATGCCAATTGTTTGCTGGTAAACAAAATCTTCCCACCTTACTTTTCATTCCAGTAAAAGATGAAGCTCCTTTCCAATAATGGGGCCTAGACTTCATTGGAAAAATTCATCTGCAATCAAGTGTTGAACATAGGTGGATTCTAACTGCTACCGATTATTTTACGAAATGGGTTGAAACCATTCCAAATCAGAATGACACATATTCGGTAGTAATAAACTTTTTGGAAGAGAGCGTCTTAGCGAGATTTGGTTGTCATAGAAAAATAGTTACTAATAATTCTCAGGCTTTTAAATCTATAGAAATGATCAATTTCTGTCAGAAATACAATATTATTTTAGGTCAATCTACAACTTATTATCCTCAGAGAAATGGGTTGGATGAATCTTCTAACAAAAGTTTGATGACTATAATCAAGAATTTTTTGATAGAAAATAAAAAATCTTGGCATATACACTTAAAATACGCCTTATGGGAAAACCAAATTAGTACCAAAAAATCTATAGGTATGTCTCCTTTCCAATTAGTTTATGGTACTGAAGTTATTCTTCCTATTAATATTTCTCTTCCTGTGATGAAACTCTAGCAGGATGTGAATGAAGAACCAAATGATGTTACGAGAAGAATAAACCAAATCATAGAAGTTCAGCAAAACAAAGTAGAAGTGGATAATAAGATCCAAAAATACCAAGATAATATGAAATCCCTTTTTGATAAAAAAGCTAAAGATAGGCAGTTTCTTCTTGGCGATTTAGGTTTAATATGGGAAGATAGAAAGGAAGATGCGGGGAAACATGCAAAATTCTATCATCTCTGGTTCAGACCTTTCAAAATTGCAGCTGCTGAGGGAAAAAACTCATTCTCACTGGAAAAACTTAATGGAGAAATTCTCAAGGCCCCTATCAACAGGTGTTATTTAAAACATTTCATGCAATAGTTTCATTTTGGATTTCCATTGTATATATCAGATTGGATTGGCATTGGCCATTTTGATTTTGATTTTTTCTTTTATTTTTGTAAATTATCTGAGTCATTTGATCATTTGTTGTAAATATTTTCAATAAGCTTATGATTGCTTGACACCATTTAAATAATAATAATAAAAACATATGTATCACATGTCATCTCTATTTTACAGGATTATCTGATATTATATATTTCATTCCTTTTACAGACTAGATATTTTTGAACAAGGGATGAGGCTAAATAAAAACTTGATGCTCGTCTTCCAAGCATTGGATTCCTCTAAAAATAGGTGATAAATAAATAATCTGCTTTGCTAAAATTTCAAAAGAAAAATAAGGTATGAGTCCCTACTCTTCTTATAGTTCAAGTAAAATCTAAAAATTATTTTTGAATGAATGTGAAGGAAGTGCTTCTCATGATAATATTAACACCAAACCTCCAAAAAAAAAAAAAAAAAACAGAGACGTATAAAAATTTTAATTTGAAGTGTCATAAAGTTATCTCTAAAATATAAATAAAACAATAATGAATAAATCTCGAAGAAAGTCTGAAATAAATACACAAACTTATGTAGGATAAGTATATTTTTAATTTAGATCCTTCCAGTCTGTGATTGGGTCAATCTTTACTTATCCTCAAGTTCTTATTCATTTCAGATTTTCTTTCTCATTTCTTACTTTATTTTAATCTTCATAGAAGGAAAGAAAATTACCTTGACTCTGAAGACTTAAAAACATATTTTCAAAACAAGATTAGGCGAAAATCTTTATCTTCCTTTGATTTTAATTGAAAAAGTATGTCTAGGCTAATCCTGATAATTTTAGCTTTGCTATTGGACTGTGAATTGACTAATTCACTCAAGGTTGATCCCTGAAAAGATTAAAATTCCCCTAAATTTTTTAAGGTTGACCAAACATCTCTAAAGATGATCCCATTTGAGGCATTTTATGGAAGAAAGTGCAACACGCCGGTAAGTTGGGATAACCCAGCAGATAGAGTAGTGGTTGGGCTAGATTTACTTAGGGAAATGGAGGAGCAAATGATAAAAATAAAAAAAAATTTAAAGGTTGCCCAAGATAGGAAGAAAATCTATGTTGATAAGGGAAGAACTCACGGGGAATTTAATGTGGGAGACCATGTATTCTTGAAAGTGAAGGCCAACAGAAGTTCCCTGAAGTTGAGAAATTGTTCAAAGTTGGCAGCTCGCTATTGTGGGTCGTTTGAAATACTAGAGAGGATTGGTCCAGTAGATTATATGATTGCATTGCCTGCATCTATGCCTGTTCATAATGTATTTCATATATCATTGCTAAAGAAATATACACATGATGTTAATCATGTAATTGATCGGAATGTGATTCAGGTGGAGCAAGAAGGTGCTTTTCAAGTGCATCTGATATGCATTATGGACCGGAAAATCAAATAGCTCCGGAATCAATCCATAGGGCTTGTAAAGTTCCAATGGACCTTGTACAGTCTTGAGGATGCTACTTGGGAGCATGAGGATGCAATTCGGGTAGAATACCCGCATCTTTTTGAGGATTTTTGATATTTTGTTGTATATGTGTACATGATGCACTGAGGATAGTGCATAAATAAGAGAAAGGGATTGTAATATCCCTCGGCCAAACCCAATTGTAAATGTAAATGCGAATGTGCGTAAGTTGGTGAGATGTTATATATCATTTTTTGTATGCACCTTTCATGGCATAGTGCATGCATGTACTTCGCAGTAAAATGAGGAAGTGTGCACATTCCACGATACTGCACGCAGCATCTTAAGTGTGCGCGATGTTGAGGCCGAGGATCTTTTGTGTATATGATATGTTTTATAGGCTAGTGAGCCAGTTATTATAAGTTGGGATGCTTATGATTTCGAATTAGGTGAGATACCCTAGATGTTAAATGCCAATGCACCTATTTTTGTATATGTCTCATAATTAATATAAAAGACATCGTTGCGTGCAGACCGACATGATAAAAGAGA
Organism: Picea engelmannii; assembly: GCA_009831015.1. Taxonomy (NCBI): domain Eukaryota; kingdom Viridiplantae; phylum Streptophyta; class Pinopsida; order Pinales; family Pinaceae; genus Picea; species Picea engelmannii. The sequence goes on from ML843163.1 coordinate 48,955, forward strand.
TGGAGGACTAAACTCCGCTAGTTAGGGAAAGGGTGGGGGCTAAAAGTTAAGGAAAAGGGCTAAGCTAGGGATCTTAAGCCAAAAAGGAATATTATATTAATATTTCTTAAATTATAAAGTATGGATAATTATTTTATCCCAAGTTCTAAAGTTGGGGACAATTGGGCCAAAGTAGCTCCCAACATGAAAAGTGTCAAGTTGGGGAAATGCATACATATTGTTGGGACTTAGTTCATTTTCACACACTCTCCCATTATTCAACCATCATTCATCCATTATTCTAGGATCATTCACACAACCATTGAGCTATCCTGCGTACCTTCATATCACTGTACCTGAACTGTATCCATAGCCATATCTGTTTTGAGCCACTGGTTAACTTGGGAGATGGACAAAGAAGTAGGTTGTCAGGCCCATGGGATATTGAAGAGGCGAGTTGTCAGGCCCATGAGCAATTCCTCTCTGGGTGAGTAAATTGTTGGGAATTGATTTTCTGAAGGTGCTAAACTACAACTATAGGGCTATGAGACTTCCTATTTGGCCTATTGTTGAAGCTCAAAAAGGAAGTGGGGCAGCCGAAGGAATGTTGAACAGAGAAGGGGCACACTTCCTGGGGTGGGAGAGGCATGTGGGGAATGAGAGACTATAGGATGATAGTTGAGTTGGCACCTGTGACAGAGTCTTTCTCGTTGTCTATGACCCATTAGCCTGGTTAGGAATCCCTTTACCCGAGTGGAGTTTAGTCCCAGCTTGGGGGTGACCTACTATTGAGAGTGATGAGCAGTGTGGTCTAAGGCTGGGAGGTTCGTGGACAGTCTGTATGTAGTTGGTGATATTCTTACCAAGATAAGTGTCAACTATGTGATAAATTTACATGATGCATTGTTAATTACGTGTTTATTTTTATGGGTTTACCATATGCATGGTTATAACTGTCTGTATGTTTATGGGTATTTCTTGTATATGTTGCATGTCTATATTTACTATTATTTCAGTAGGAACTCATCCATTTATGTAATGTCTTTGTCTGTTACGTTTTATATATAAAGTTTTTGGAAGAGTTCTGTGTGTATATATTTAATTGCATGCAGTCAGAAAAATTTATGTGGCATAGCTCAATTGGATACTGGGTATGTTACAGTATGTTTCGCAGAGAGGAAAAGTATGTGTTATATATATTATATAACACATAGTTATATAATATAATATAACTATGTGTTATATATAACACATACTATGTATTATATATATTATATAACACACAGTATGTATTATATAATATATATAACACATACTATGTGTTATATTTTTTTTTTCAATAGAAAATTCGCTCAAAATTATATATATATATATATATATATTACATCTTCAAAGGATCCTTGATCACAATTTGAAACTTGACGATCCAAAGGATACAAACTGACTTAATTACTAGTCCATTACACAATTATTCCATCCAAAAATGGATCAGCTATCAATAGCATAGTTTAGTAGCATATAATTTAATGAATTCCAACACTTCATAATATCCAAGAAAACTTACAAAAAAGCAGTCAAATAACTTGAACCAAAAACTCACATAACTAAGAAGGAACTTAAAATAGATCAATATGATAAATAGGGCTTGTTGTCCCTCCATAAAAATAAAATATGATAATCTTCCTCTTGGATTCAATAGGGATTGCTTGGAAAGAAGATCAACCTCCTTATTGAATTCCCTGAATATATGCAAAAAGCAGATACCTTCAAATGTTGTATGTAGCTCCATAGTTCTTTGTTTCCAACTTTCGATGGTGGTAGATTGAATATTTCCTTTATGGTTCATCCAGTCAATAACTACCTTCAAGTCCCCCATAATTTGAATGTTTTGAATATTCAAATATTTTTCTAAAGCGAGCATATTCCATGCTCCCAAAAGCTCATCTTTTGTATTAGTACCTTCCCTGCAGTTGATAAAACACCTGTACCTAGATGAATTTGGTCTATTTATGACACCTCCAACTCCACAATTTAAACCACATGTTGAGGTTTCCCCATCAAAATACGCAATAGTATATCCATCCTTCATAATTATTGGCCTCTGTCTAATGTTCAACGAAGTTTGAGAGCAAGGAGATTTTGTAAATGAGCCAAGAGTCTTAAAAACTACATCCCGGGCCGAAGGAACTTTTTCCTCAAAGATCGCTTTGTTCCTTTCATTCCATATATTCCAACATGTGATTGTTTCCAGCCTATTTGAAACAGAATAATTTAAATTCCAAGAGTCCCAACAGTCAATAAACGATGTTGCAACCCAATCATTTTTTATTTGTATCCTGTGCAAGATTCTGGACCATACAGTTTTTTAGAAAGAGCAATGTAAAAAGAGGTGATTTATGTATTCAATGTTGTGTTTACAAAGCATGCATATCCCCGGGCCCTCCCATCCTTTTTTATTTAAAACTTCCCAAGTAAGAATCCTGTTGTCCATAGCCAGCCATAAAAATAAAAATAAAAAATCTTCAGCTGTAAATTCCATTTCGAGATTTTAACTCTTCATCCTCTCCAAAGCGGGTAATTATGTGTGGATATGAGCAGTGTCATCTGTGTTAAGGAGTGATATTTTAACCCCTCTTAAATCTGTGATATAATAATCCCACTCTTTTGCAAGTTCCCCAGATAATCCCAACGTTTCACTGCTCATCCAGACCTCTGACAGGAAAATAGGGTCATTGCCTTCTGAGGCTTGTGCTACCACAAAGATTCTCTTTTGATTTAAAATAGAGAGGATCTATGTCGAGAGGAAGGAATTGTCACGGATGCCTAATATTGTGTCTCTTCCTAATGAGACAAAAATTTTGGAACCCAGCTGCCAAGCCAACCAGTGAGTGATGACATGCATAGTATTTGTAAGGCTCCTCCAAATCCTGGAAGCAGAATGTATTTTTTGAGAAGCCAATCTAATCCAATTTATGACTGTAATGCTTGCAAAGTATTTGTCCATAATTACTTTATTCCATATGCCTCCCTGCGTTAAGACCCTCCAAAGGGTATTTGCATTCAGAGCCATGTTGAAGTGCACAAGGTTCCAGAAACCCCATCCACCATTCTTCTTTGGTCTGGATAAAGTCTCCCATCTGCAAAGATGAAAATGTTGCAATTCTTTATGGCCATGCCATAGAAAGTGAAACATCAATTTTCTAATCTTGCAAAGAACATAATGAGGGATAGCTTCCATAGACATCCAATAAACAGGCTGGTATTCCAGCACTATTTTGACTAGGATATATCTAACTCCCATAGAAAGCCACCTATTACACCATAAACTGATTTTCTTGGTTAATTTTGCCACAAGCCAACCCCAATCCTCAGCCTTTTGCATCCATGTCTTCAGAAAGTAACCTAAATATTTGAATCTGATCTCTAAATCACAGAAAGTAAAAGGAAGGACAGTTTTGAAGGGGACCAAATCAAGATCTGAAAGCCCTTCAAAATGAATCGTAGTCTTGGTTTGATTAACCGATAGCCCAGAGGCCTTAAAAAATAATTTGATGATCTTGTCAATTTCTATCCATTCATGTAAAACTACCTTTGGCATAATGAGTACGTCATCCATGAACAATAGATGGAGAATATTTACCAGTTTGGACACTTTTATACCGAAGAGCTTGCCTTCACCAATGTTGTTTTTCAATAATAAACTGAGTCCTTCCATCACTAGTATAAAAAGTAAAGGTGATAATGGACACCCTTGACGTAATCCTTTGTTTCTTCTGAAGAATTTAGTGGCCTCACCATTTAATAAAATTGAAAAGGAGGATGAGGTGATGCATGACATAATCCAGTTTGTTATCTGAATACCAAATGCTACCTTTAGAAGGATCAATCTTAAATGTGCCCAATCTATACAATCATATGCTTTCCTTAAATCAAGTTTTAGGATAAGTGTTTTTAAATTTTTCTTTTTTATTCTATGTAGGCTCTCATGGGATGTGCCTATAGCGTCTTGGATCCTTCTTCATTGTAAAAAACCCAGTTGTTCTTCAGATAGTGATCTGGAAAGGAATGGTTTTATCCGATTAGCAATGATTTTTGATATCACCTTGTAACAGAGATTGCATAAAGATATCGGGTGAAAGTCATCAAAGGTGGTCGGTTTAGTTTCCTTCAGGATCAAGGTCAGAAAGGTAGAATTTAGACCTCCAATGATATTGCCTAATATTCTAGACTCCTCCACCATTTCTAGGAGATCCTCCCCTACTAAATCAAAGAAGTATGTGAGAAACTCCATCGTCCATCCATCTAGCCCTGGACTCGTATCCTTCTTAAAAATAAAAAGAATATCTTTTAGCTCCTCCAAAGTGACAGGACTGTACATTGAGTAGGACTCCTCCTCATTTACAAACTGTGTAAATATTTCGTTTACCTTTAATTGTTCAATGTAAGTGGGTCCTTATAGAAAATTTTAAAATATTGAGTCGTTGCGGCCTTTAAGGCTCCTAGTTCAGACACCTTTATTCCCATGCTATCAGTGATCTCTCATATATATTTTTGAGTTCTATTGAAGGTAGCATATTTATGAAAAAACTTTGTGTTATTATCCCTACTAGCCAACCAAATTGCCCTACTGTGCAGTCTCCATTGATCTTCGACCCCTTTTAATAAATTGTTTCTTTCTACTTCCATTTGTCGAAGAGATAATTTTGTTTCATGATTTGTAGGATGCCACAATAATAATCACCTCCTTAATGTATGATTCCAGAGACAGTAGCTTAGCATTGTTTTTGGTTATTTTCTCTTTATACCATATCTTTGTTTCAGATTTTAGTACTTTTAACTTCCAAACAATCATGTGTTGTTTGTCTCCTTCAGACAAGAAAACTGGGTCTTTCCATACTTTGTAGACTAAATCCACAAATTCTTGATCCTTCAGCCATTGGGCATTTAGTTTGAAAGGAAATGCCTTATAGTAGGGAGGTAAATCCAGTTGTAAAATAACTGGCACATGATCATAAATAAAGGGCAGTTCAACCAAGGACCTATAAAGGCCGATAATAGACAATAATCTTCAGAAACAAGTAATATTTATAATCTCCTAGCAATCACCTTCTTTCCACAAATCCCGTTCCTCTGGGTAGGAACCAACTTCATTGTCTTGATATCAATCAAATTTTTGGATGAAAAAACGTTGTTGTAATAATCATCTGTAATCCCAATATCGGGCATACCTCCCCAAACCTCGTCCAAAGATAATAAAATATTTAGGTCCCCTGCAATGATTAAATGCTTAATAGAGAGTATACCACTGGCTTCCAACGACTTCCATAATTGTTTCCGCTCCGAGCATAGGCCATATATATTAAGCATTGTTATCTCCCGGTTGTTTAATAAACAACTTCATGTTAATAGAATACCACCTACAGTAAGAAAAGAAATCAATTCATAAATATTAGGATCCCATGACTCTAACAATCCCCCCAAAGTACCTACATAATTTACTGCACATGAAACTCAGGATGGACGCAGGAGATGCATGAAGTCCCTTGATTTCTGAGCATTCACCAAAGTTTCTTGCAAAAACACTATATCAGGACGAGCATTATCCAAGAGTCATCGGATTGAGGTGGCTTTGAGGGTGCCTCCAACCCCTCTTATATTTAAGAAAAGTAATAACATTATTTAGTCCTCGCTGGTACTTTCATTTCTCTAAGAGACCCACTATTGATGGAAGAAGGAATCGACTCATCGGTTATAGGAGTATTTTGTGCCAACTTTTTCCGAGAACTACACATTTTTATAGGGGAGAGTTCTACACCAAGACCCATAGACCATGCAAATTCTTTCCCCTGAACCCCTGGGTGATGTTTTGTTGAAGTAGTCTCCAAATTATCCACAGTGCTATGCAGGGTTTTCCCCAAATAGGTTGGTAGTTTGATCGCAACAGATTTGTCCCAAATGAACGGGATCAGTGAGTCCAGGACAACACTGAGTGAGGAATTTACCTCTTCAAATTATTTGAAGCCCGACTCTATCATCGGATCTAAGAAAGTAGGTGGGGTAGGTGATGATACAGATCCCGGGTGATGAGGTCTTGGTAACAGTGTTTGGGGCTTTCGAGGTGGAACTGTAGGTGTAAGTGAAGGTAGGTCAGTAGAAACAGACATCATCTATCCAGACGCCTTTAATAGGGAAAAGTCCCCAGCATCTGGTAATGTCGAGGTCGTCACCGCAAAAAGGGTTTTTTCAGAGCCCCCTTCGACAATCCCTTTATCGATCGAAGTAGAAACTTGAAGCCAGGGAGAAATTTCTAGAGCATCCCTTTCCCACAACGATAATCACAAGAAAAAAATTGGGCAAAAATATTTTAATTTACCTATAAGTGTAGTCGCCTCTTTGGTCTGTGAGCCTACCTTGGGTCTATAGTGTATAGGATCACAGACATAGGATTACTCTTCATCTACATAAGCAGGTGGGTCCTCTTGAAGGAGAGAGTCTTCTGAATTTTCTTTAGGTACCTTTCCTGTACAATCACGATGCAGATGACCAGTGCCTCGACACCAACTACATCTAAATGGAACACCCAAGTAGTCCAGCCGCTGGTCTGCGCCATTCAATAACAAGTTCCTCCAGGAGTCCTCCATGGATATTGAATTCCACTAAGATCCTTCCAACTTTCCTAACATATTTTTCCATGGTGGAAATATCCAGAGTGATGAAACACCCCAGAGCATCTCCAATTTCCCTCAATGCACCTTCATTCCACCCGTGCAAAGGCAAACCCGATAGAAGGACCCACAAATATTGGTATTGGAAATGTTTAGTTCGTGGGTCAAAGGCCACCCTCAATTGTTTTAACATAAGAGTACTTCCCCCAATCATCCAGAACTTGTTCAACAATAAATTTGCATCTTCCAAAGTCTTTCATACAAATCCCATCCAGCCCTTCGTAAAACAAAGCATCTAGGGCGCATAATTGAGAATAGGAACCCAAAATTTTGTTATCCGTCCCAGAAATGGACTATCAACAAGATAGGAATAGGATAATCTACCCACCAACCCACACAAATCCAATCTGCAAGTTTCTTCCAAGCCCACATCCGAGCCCAACACCATCCTCCTTATCTACTTATGGGCTTCCACACCCTCCTCTTAACTCCATTCGGATGAGTGGGTATATTGGTATTCCTGATTCTATCCCACTGACGACCTCCTTTAAAGCTTGACTTAGTAGCATAAACAACCTTAGGCACATTGTTTGGTATCTCAAAGCTCTCACCAACAGAGGGAATAGAAGGAGTAATAATACTCGAAAATGTCTCTATTTGAGGAGTATACCCAAGAGAAAGGTTCCGAGAAGGAACATAAAATCATGTAGTATGGTTCATTTTACATGAGGTGTGATTAATTGCGCCAGGTAACCCACTCAATGAATCAACCTTTAAGAAAAGACCTTCCCGTTGCCCATTAAACTCGTCTTTTGGACTCATTAATACCCTGACGTCTTCAGTTATGTCAGCAACAGGTGGAGAATCTTTACTAACAACACATGTTTATCACTGTAGGATTTTAAAACTGTCCATTAATCTAGATACGAAAGATGATGGTTGGTGGAAGGTTCAAAAACCAAAGTGAGTAATAAGACAAGACCCACACCACTAAAAGGATACGATCTCTAAACAAATAGAAGGTGGTTCAGTTTCCCAAACTGGCAATGAAAAGGTAAGGCACCTAGGGTAGTGTAATATGAGTGGTTTCATAAAACAAAGTCAGTCGAGCTAAAACTAGAAGTCTGGGTCGTCGAAGGAGGTGAGGGTAGGTAGCTTAACTATACTAAGACTAGGCATCAAAGCACTAAAAAGGACCTCAAAACACAAATATACACACTAAACTTCAAGTAGAAACCTCATAGCTTTCTTGTCGTTACACCTACAACTCAAACTTCACCTAGGTGTGTTTTCTCGTCCCCCCAGTGGTTGAAAACTCGCCATTATTGGGTCTTCAAGCTTTCCTGCCTAATTTCATATATAATATATATGTGTTATATAAAAAAAATACACTAAACTATCGTTTGATACAACAATAGCACCAGGGGGGACTATAGAATTTAAGGAAGATCACTTTATTCTCAGATGTCCTATATATTATCAAATCCACGGGAGATTGAACATCATATACAAAGATGAAATCCTAACGGAACCCAAATGATGCAAAATATGGGCTTCATGGGATAAGGTGACCTAGGTAAGGAGGGGCAGGGTATCACATAAGCAATTATGGGTGAAATTAGGCCCAAAGGCCTAAGGTTCCATAGCCTTCCTCCTCTCAGAAGGAATCCTAGCCCAGGCACAGGAACCAAAAATTCTAAAATGAGTAACATCTAGTTTCTTCCCACTCCAAGCCTGATAAGGTGTGACATCCTTAACTTATTTATGAGGAATTCTATTCTGAATATAGGTTTCACAGTTGATAGCTTCTGCCCAAAATTTTCCACAAACCCCTTTGGGATGAATAGTCTCTTTCGTGCAATTGCAGATGTTGGGTAAGTCTTAGGACCCGATTGGTTAAATAAAATACCTGATATTCAGAAAAAAAAAATGTTGTAGCCAATACCCAAACTACCAGGGAAGTGTACGCCTGGGTAGCAGAGCAAGCAATGTTGGTTGACCCACATTTGAGCAAGCAACATCGGTGCTCCTCAAGACAGACCTACTATTTATTCATGTTGTTCCTCTAATGAATTCCCCTATAGCTTGATATATATCTCAACACATACACATACTATGTGTTATATATATTATATTTTATATATAACACATAGTATGTATGTGTTATATTATATATATAACACATGCATACTATGTATGTGTTATATAATATATATAACGCATACTATGTATGTGTTATATAATATATATAACACATACTATGTATGTGTTATATATATAATATAACACATATTATGTGTTATATTCTGCCCGCATAGCATCCTCATGTTCTCATGTTGTGTCCTCAGGACCGTACCAGATCCATTGGACCTTTACAAGCCCTATGGATCGATTTCAGAGTTTTTTGTTTTTTCGGTCCAATATGCACACAAGATGCACTTGCAAGACACCTTCTTGCTCTACCTGAATCACATTTCAATCAATTACATGATTAACATCAAGTATATATTTCTTAAGCAATGAAACATGAAACACATTATGTGTTATATATATATA
>ML843164.1:0-14248 GCA_009831015.1 Picea engelmannii
CATAAAGGAAGAATATTCAATTCAGCCTTCATGCTTAATCCCTTCATGTCCACCGGATAGGACTTAACCAACTCAGTGACTTTCCTCTTGGTTCTTGTAGCCAACTGCACTAACCAAGACCTTTCATGTTTGCTTCTTGGTAAATGCAAACTTTCCACCACCCTAGGATTTATATAACTATGGCTAGCCCCTGAATCAATTAAAATAACAAATGGTTGGTTGTTAATCATACCTTCCACTTCAATCATGTGCGACTAAAATTCAACTTGCTTGTTGTCCAGGGCCGTATAGATCCTTTGCATTCTACTACCCATGTCCTCCACTGTTTCAGCTTGTTGAACATTATGGATAGCTCTTGCTTTGCCATTTTTATGGGGACAATCTCTATACTTGTAGTTCTCTTTACAACCCCAACACTGAATGGGCATCTATCTTGGCCTTTGTTCCCCCACTTTATCCATTCTCGACTCTCTAAATGATGAATGTCCTTGAGGACTATTTCTGAAAATGGGAGGTTTGTTTCCCTTCTACCTCTGTTCTTTCTTAAACTTCTTCTTGTCATCCCAAGCCTTCCAAAAGGTAGGCTTTTCTCTTTGCTGCTCATATAAGCATTTTTCTCTTCTTATTGTTTCTTCCATAGTCTTAGGATCATCATACTGAATCTTGTTACCAATGGGAGGCGGTAGTCCACTCAGATACCTCTGAATCTTGACAGCCTCATCTTTGATGAATAAAACATACTTCAGTAATTCCAAAAACCTTTGTTCGTATTCATCAATGGTCATGCTGCCCAGCTTGAGTTCGAAGAACTCCTTCATCTTTCTGTCATAATATCTTTTAGTCAGGTATTTCCTCTCGAAATATCTCTTGAATTACTTCCATGTGATATCTTTCTCGCTAACGTGTTGCACCTGCACAAGCTGATCCCACCACATGGATGCTTTTCCTTTTAGTTGATACATCACAATTCTTCCTTCAGCATGAGAGGAATAATTCTGCAGTTGGAAATATTTCCTCATGCCAAGCAACCATGTTTTGGCATCTTCCTCCTTCTTATGTTCTCCATCAAACGTAGGAGGCTTAATCTTGTTCATCTCCCCTTTCAATTCATCCACTCCAGATCTTTGGTGCTTTCTGGTAGGGGATGGGATTGAACTACTGTGTGCTTCCTTATCATAATTCTTTGGGGAGAGACGACGATGTCTGCTACCACTCCTCGATCTTCTTTTCCTCTCAAGGGTCCTGCGACTCTCTGTCTTGCTTGAGTCACTCTCCTTTTTCAATTTCTTTTCTATTATTTCCAGATTCTTCAACATCCTCAAGTTGAATTCACCCTGTCTATCCCTGAATTTCATGAGCTTTCGGCTATCAGCTCGGCAAGCCTGGGCATCTTTCTACAATATTTCAATGATTTGCATCATATGTCCTTTCTTATCCATCTCTTTTCCTTGCCCATTAGAGTTTGAGCCTTCGACTCCCAAGTTGACATTCCTTCCTTCTCTTTCGTTCTCTGAATTGTTGGCAATCTGTACCTCTTCCATTCTCTGCTCTCAATGACAACCCTATTCGGTTCTAGCACTTGTTAAGATTCTGCAAAAACACGTGCAAACAACAGGGATTTGTTAGGTCGTCATTCTTTTTAAATTCCACACATTCAAAACCATTCCGATTTAAGAAAATGCTTCGACTTCACAAATTTTCTGAGTTTTGCTCGGCTCTGTAATTTTCGGGTGATAGCTCCCTCTTTCTCCCTACCCTAGTAACCAAAGGTCGTGACCAAATGCTAGACTACTAGGTGCTACTTAGGCTTTTGACCTTCAAAGAGTTTAAGGCACACACATCTATCTCTCGGAGTTTTGATTTACCGAATTCACGTAAATCGAGTGGATCGACAGTCCACATTTACCGAACATCCAACGGTTAAAATCCTCTACGGTTCTTCTGTCTTCGAATATTTTGGGACTTCAGGACTTCGGGTTTCAGGGTTTCGGTCCTCGAGGATCTCATACTCACTTCCCTCTCCAACCCCTGACTTTCGAAAATTCGATTTCCTTACCCTTTGAGTCCACAACACAATTTTCACCCACCAAGGTAGTGACACATGGTGTCCTTAAGAAGGTCCACCTCACTCCCAATGATGCCATGGGGCCCTGCTACTTTCACTTTTTGTTTCAGAGTTTTAGGCATAAGGAGTTCGTGCATCCACACATCTCGAACTTTCGTTTGCCAAAATTCTGAAATTGCGGTCTATCATGTACTTGATCCAACAGTCATGATTTCCCACGATATGACGACTCATATCTCATCGGCATTTCATGTATCGAGATTTTGTGTGTCACGAGGTCGAGGGATTTTCCACCTTCATCCTCCCTATTCCCGAAATGTCGATTTCTTCCTGGACAATTAATGGTCCAGATCTCTCTTAGATCGATGGTTGTGATCCAATCATGAATTCATGTTTCATGAATTCTCACGAACTCACCCTTAGACCATTTCAAGTCACGAGTCAGCGAAAGCCTGATCGCTCTCCACGCGTCCTTTTCAATGGACGATCCTGACGAATTTGGGATTTTGCGTATCACAATTTCCACACTCATGTGCAACTCCAAAGGGTTTTAAACCTTGTGCACGTTCTCCAAATTTGATGGTCATGAGGGTTCTCCTTTCCTCCCGAATAGATTCTATGGATCCAACACTTCTGGTGTGGAGTTCTCTCTCTCCCTGTGGCCATATAAAACACCGGCTGTAGTTTTATAATATTGCTACACCTCCTGAGCTTTGTAACACGGTCAAGTAGTCTGTTGACACTCAAAAACATTATGAGGTCTGAAATTAGTCTTCCAGACACAATTTATTTTCAAAACCTCGGTCTAAAGACCACTTATCCGACCCATCCAGGTTCAGTGTTGAAACTAGGCTCTGATACCATACTGTAATGTCCCCGACTGTCATCCCACTGGCCAGGCAAACGCTACTGTGTAGAACAACATCATTCTCATACTTAATTAATAACATCCATTTAAGTCATATTAAACACATTTAACTCAGAGTAAGCACAAGATTACTGCTAACATAAATAATCCCTGTCATTAACAATAATTCATATGCACAACAGAATACATGATACATATAAGCATCATAGGCATGAAAAATGTAATATTAAGCATAAGATGATACTTATCTTTGAAACCGTGGCAATTCCACCAACCACGTGCAGGCCTTCCACGAACCTCCCAGCCTTAGACCATGCTACTCATCATGCTCAGTAGTGGGTCACCCCCGAGCTGGGACTAAGCTCCACCCAAGGCAAGGAATCCTAGTCTAGGTTGAGGTTACAAGGAAAACTGCACAAATAACCGGAAGGATTCTTCCCAGGATGCCTTCTTATGCCCACTACTCACGGACTCTCATTCCCCACATGCCTGTTCTGCCCGAGACTATACACATTCACAAGAACAGTCCATCAATGCTTCACCTCCCTCTCTTGGTCTCGGCAACAGGCCAGATCAGGAAGTCTTAGAGCTTCGTAGCTGGTGCTGGACTCTCTCTAGAAGAATACCACTTCCCAGCAGACTCTTTCACCTGGAAATAGCTTCTCACAGGCCTGACAGACTGCCTCTTCAACTAAGGGCCTTAAAACCCGTTTCTTCATCCCCTTCTGACTCAATTCCCGCATGGTGAGGATAACCACAACACAACCCCACTCAGGAAAATAGAAACAGAAACCTACAGACAGATCGAGTACGGATTCAGCTCTGCAATGGAAGATAGACTGGGTTTTGGAACTCACAAGTCGACTTTCCCCTCCTGACAAGTTCTCTCAACGGTGCATATGTATGTCAAGGGAAGACGCAGACCAATAACATAATCAAATAGATGATGTCTTGGTCTTCAGGAAGATGTCTCAATTTTCTGGTTCTCAGAGCTGCATGAGGGTATCCGAAATCAGACACAAAGGATGATGGAATGAGGAGCGACCCCCTCCATGGCCGACTTCTGCAATTTTTTAACTGCATGTTCCTGGTCGACACATTTCACCCATGAAGCTGCATGCACTCCATCAGCATGCATTCCTCTCCAGGAATTTAGGACACAACATATATTTCACATGGCTTTTGGAATGATATTAAAATATTATTCCCAAGGACCTAAGCCCCTAGGCTCAACACTCAACCTCTCTTTCCAACCTTCCATCCCCCAATACCTTACCCAATCTGTGGAATCTTAGTCCCCTGTCACTCATTCATCATGGTCGGTCTCCACACAATGGTGTTTATATATTTTTATTAATGTTCTACATGATTACATATACAAAAGTAGGCTCCCGGCCTTAACACTTAGGCTCTCTGGCCTAATAACACATAAGCCCACCAACTAATATAAACTTGGCTCACCAGCCTATAAAACATAATTACAATTCATAATGCAAGCTCTATACTTCATAGACATGATTTACAGCAGGGCTCGGCCTTAGGGACATTACATTTGAAATGCTACTCATCAGGGCATAGTCTCTATACCTCTTAGGGAGTTGAACCTTTCGTGAAGATCTTCTCAACTGATTATCTTCCTCCCCACTTTGTGAAGATCTGTCTTCGCCTCTAGGTGAACTGTGACTACTTGAAGTGTCCATATCATTGAGTCCTTCTTGCTGTTGTTGTTGCTGTTGTCGTTGTGGTTGTGGTATTTTCTTTGGTGGCTACTGCTGGGATGATTGTTGCTTCTCTTCTTTAAATCCTTCATCAAGAAGTCTATGCCATTCCACATGAATTTTGTTGTCATGATTTCCTGCTTCCTTCTCATGGAAAGGTACATCTCTACTTGCAAATACTTTGTGAGTAGAAGATCAAACAATTTGTATGCTTTGAATTCAGAACAGTACCCAATGAAAATACATTTAATGGATTTAGCATCCAATTTCTTCCTATTCTCATTTGGTATATGAGCAAAAGCCTTATACCCAAATACTTTCAAATTATGAACTGCAGGCTTGGAACCATACAAGGCGAAAGGAGTAACATTATCAAGACACCTTGTTGAGCTTTTATTCTTTAAATAAACTGCAATGTTTATAGCTTCAACCCAAAATATATTCGAGAGATTCTTATCTTTCATTATATTGCGTGCACACTCTACCAGAGTTCTATTTTTCCTTTCAACGACTTTGTTCTGTTGTGGAGTGTGTGGTACTATAAACTGTTGTACTATTCCATGATCTTTGCAATATTTGTCGAAGTCCACTGATTTGTACTCTCCCCCTTGATCTGAACAGAGGATTTTTATGGATTTTCTTGTCTTCTTTTCCACTATGGTTTTGAATTCCTTAAAGTACTCGAAAACATCACTTTTTCTTCTAAGGAAGTAAACCCATGTGTATCTCGTGCAATCATCAATAAATAACAGAAATTAAAATGAACCTCCTAAAGACCTCATCTGCATAGGCCCACAAACATCAATATGCACAAGATCTAACACATCTCTCTTTTTCCTATCAATATTAGAGGGGAATTCATCTTTGTGCATCTTTCCTAATGCACTTCCATCACAGGCAACATTCTCATTCTTTAACATGGGAAGTTCTTCAACCATATTATTTTTCTGTAATAACAATCAATCAGGATGACTGATGTGGCCATACCTTTGATGCCAAAGAATATCTGTTGGCATAGTTGTAGAATTCAGTGCGTGATGTGCTTTGCTGGTAACATCAAGTTTGTATAAGCCTCCTGCTCTGACTCCCGTTGCAACAGTTTTGAAATGGTCTAGCAGAGCCTTCACTATGCAATAATTCTTGAAGAATTCAACCTTCAAGTTCTGATCTGTGATAGTGGACACAGAGATCAAATTTTTCTTTATCCCTGGTACATACACAACATTCTGAATGTCACAAATAGTACCATTCGACAATGTCATAGGAATGTCTCTGTATCCCTTGATTTGATGAGCGCGGTCATCTCCAAGATATATGTTGGCACCATTATGTGTTTCTTTAAAATTAACATACCATTTCTTATTACAAATCATATGTATTGATGCTCTGGAATCTACAAACCAGGCATTAATATCATCCATTTCAGCAGATAAATCAGCGTTAGACACAAACAACCTAAGATCCCAAGAATCAAAATTCGGGGGTTTATCAATATCATCACCAACAATAAACAATCTGAGATCATGATTTGAAGATATTTCTGCATAATGACCTGAATGTGTTCTAGGTTTATTCCTAGCCTCATCACTCTTCTTCTTATGACAATCTTTAACAATATGTCCAGGTCAACCACAATAAAAACAACTCTTTGACTCAATCCTGTTAGATTGCATACCTTGATTCGGCCTTGGATATTGTCTTCTCTACAATGAACTACCTCTCTGTCATGAACTGTCTCCTCTGCCTCTTTCTCCTGATCTCCCTCTCGCAGATCTTTTATTTGACCACAATGCCAAATATTTATTCTGAAGCTTCAGATTCCCGCGCCTCTCTTCCTCTTGCAACAAAATTCCTGTCAATTCTTCAAAAGTATGAGGTTTCTCCCTTGCTGCGAGACCTGTTATGAACATTTGATAATCTTCTAGCATACCATTTAAGGTAATAGTGACAAGATCAGTGCTGGAAATAGTTTCCCCTATATTTCCTAGCTTGTCTTTCACCTCTTTAAGGCGACCCAAAAATGAACTAAGAGATTCATTTCCATCCATCTTAATGCCTAGCAATTTAGTTTTCAGGAACAATATGCGATTTGTGTTGCTAGTTTCATACAATGCTTTAAGTGTTGTCCAGGTTTTAGCAGAAGTGTTAGCTTCTCTAATATGTGGAATTATGCTATCTTTAATACACATGTGCAACAATACCTTTGCCTTGTTTTTGCGCTTCTCCCAATCTTGGATCTGTTTTGTTGTCACCTGCAATCACAATAGGTTTCGCTTCAATTCCCTTCGTAATGATCCAAACACCATAGCCTTCCATGAGCGTCTGCATCTTGAATTTCCAGTTAATTAAATTCGATCCATCTAATTTGTTGGCTTCGTTGAGATAGTTCTCTGCCAGCGAATTCGCCATCGCTGCAAGATATTCTCTGCAAGTGAATCTCCAAGAATATGCAACTTTCCGTCGCTCTGCCTTCGGATACCACTCATCTGACTCTATCTCAGTTCTCTAATAGATCTCCCGATCCAATGCACTTCATATCTCCTTAACCTCTTCGATCTCAAGTTAAAATTACAAATTTAAAGATGTTTTACTCTCTTACAAAGATTATCCAATCATGCTCATATAAAAAAAAATCACATAAAAACTCACACTCATATGTATAAAAAAGAATTTAAATTTCTTAAAAAAAATCATTTTTAATACACATACATCCACTTTTAAATAAACTTTCTACCTCACTCACACAAAAGTAAAGTTTAAACCTTACCAAAAAAAAACTCACTCTTTTTGAAAAAGAACCTTCACTATTTATAAAACAATCTAAAATATATCCCCTTTCTCATTTCCATGCATAAGAGAAGTAGTGGCACTCTTTTTCAAAACTCACTCAATCCTCAACAACCTCTTTGAGAATTAACAAATCACACAAAACAAAGAAATCGCATGCAATTGGAGTACATATAAAAATTAACCAACCTCCCTCTAGAACCCAAGCATGCACCAATCCTCACGCAGAAAAGTTTCTCACGCTTTTCAACAAAAAAGCAAAGGCAACATGCATGCAACAAATTAAGCAAACGTAGCTGCAATACACCAACAACAAAATAAACGATTATGAAAGAATATAACGCAGCAGGTTATCCGAGGTGCCTTCAACTTTCACAAATCGATGTACAAGAGCCGATCTTTGAGAACTTTAGTGGGGCTCCCACAAATTCTCACGAGCTCACACTTTTCACAAAAAAATGGTCTGATGGGCGCTCCTCAGACGCACGAAGGGGAGCGCTAGCGCTTCTTCAATATGGCAGGATGGGCGCTAGAATCGGGAGCGCGCGCGCTGGTGCCCTAGCGCCCCTGGACGCGTACACAGGGACCACAGAGATGCGATTTTGCCTGAATTCGTAAGTATGAGAGGGATCGGCGCCCCTACTCAATTAATTCGAGATCTGATCTTGGATCTCTTCTGATAGAGTTGGATCTCCAAAGCAGATACCAATTTAGAATTTGAAGAAAACCAACACAGTGAGAATATGTTCACAATCTATATTATTCAATGAAAATTGATTACATTATTATAAGAAACAACTCTGCTGAACTCTGCTTAGTCAGTTACAATAAACCACAGACAACTAAACTCTACATTAAGTGAAGTAAAGTTTAACTACGCTACTAACTCTTGCAAGCAACTGACTCTTTCACCATTATTTCTAAGTTATTATTGTCCAGAGCCCATCAAATATGATAGATGATGACCACGTTTTGTTGGACGCAGCACAGGCGCAGGTTTTAGATTCCACATTGTAGGTATTAAATGGTACAGGTTTTTCTGCAAACCAAAACATGCCGGAAGGGGGATCTTGGCATTTCTTGCCGTGTTCAAATGGCAACAGAGTTCATTCTATATTTTTTGTTTAAGTTCATGGTACTAGATTATCAACGATGAAAAAAAATTATAACTCTTCCAGAAAGGATTATTGTAGTCAAGAAAGAATTGGGGGAGTTTGTTTATATATGTGCATGTTAGTGCAACCACGAATAGCAGCAACATATTTAATGAAGATCATCGGAAGAAAATAGTCAATCTCTGTGATGCAATTAGTTCTTAGTAGTAGCTATGTCATCGAAAGTTTTTTCGGCGTGTTTGTCATGGTATTGTGTATTGGGATTTTTGGTCATTCAAGAATCGTTTGCAGATATATTTGGATCATATTTTGGCATTTTGTTGTGGTAAATTATATTGTCACGGTGACAGCATTTTGTTCTGATAAATTATATTGTCACGGTGACAGCAGTTTCAGAAGGTCTGATATTGCATATATTGATCTAGTGTCCCGATGAGTTTCTTGCTATATCTATAATAGAACGCGTAGTTTTCTACATTTTGTGTAGTTTCGATCAATAAACTTCATGTTCAGATCGATTAATGATTTTACGTTTAAGGTAATTTCATCAAAATTTATAAAAATTCTTACATAAACATACAAAACAATTCACAACTTGTAAAACTATGAAAAACAAACAATTTAAATTACTCTTAACATATTTATATTTATATTTATATTATAATAAAATTATCATATATATATATATATATATATATATATATATAATTAATGATTTATGTATCTTGTTTACGTATCAAATTTTAATTTATACTAAACTGTTATATAGCATTATTATTATTTATAATAAATATTATATATCCTTTTTAAATCTACAGAATATCTTATTGAAGTCTTCATATAATTGACTTTACTTGAACTAGTTTTAGTTTTAAATGCGTTTTTATCTTCTGTTCAAATCACATGAATTTCTCTAAATAACTCTAGTAAAATACCAAAGTTCCTATTTAAATACATTAAAAAAAAAACAAACAATTATATTCACACACCATAAATTTCTACTTGATCCATGAGTAACTCATGGAGTTTGAAATTCCTTTCCTTTTGTATGCTTAGAGGCTGCACTGCACACACATATAATTCCTTTCCTTTCACTACATATCTATATATAAAAGACTTGGAATGTCTACTTCCTTGTATCATTTAGTTATATAAATATTATTAACAAACAATTTTTTTTGGAACACAAAAAATAGAGCATTAATTTGGCGAAAAAAAATAGAACATTAATTTGTTTAGAGTGCTACGACCAATGAATTTAAAATCATACATGATTAAGTATTAAGTTAGGCTAAACCATACATTATTAAATATTAAGTTAATCTAAACAATTCTTTTTGGACCACAAAAAAATGGAGCATCTGTTTAGAGTGCAACAGCGAATGGATTTAAAATCATACATTATTAAATATTAAGTTAAACTAAACAATTCTCTTTTGACCACAAAGAAGCATTGTTTAGAGTGCAAGAGCTAATGGATTTAAAATCATACATTATTAAATATTAAGTTAAACTAAACAATTCTTTTTTGGACCACAAAGAATGGAGCATCTATTTAGAGTGCAACAGCTAATGGATTTAAAATCATACATTATTAAATATTAAGTTACCATTTTGTGATTGGTCTTTAGAGTCCAACCTTTGGACTGAAAGGGAGAGCGCATGTTCATCTGACCTATGGAATGACCATTATAAAGTTTAAATGTATTTTAATATTACCCTTCCCTTTTCCGATTGGTTATGGGAGTACTCTTCCCTTTCCTGATTGGTTATGGGAGTAAGGAAAAGGGTAAGTGCGAATTGTTATGAGATATATATCTTAAAGTTTCAATATATTATAATAATAAAACCCTATTCTATGTGGTCGAAGTGCTGAGAGGAACGCACTCATTTCAAGCCCAAATTGAAATACTAATAATTTTTAAGAATACCACTGTGAAAATTTTGAATTGAATAATTTGAATATTGTAATATTATAAACATTAAATACTTCACCTAAAAAAGGTTTGGTTTACCTGAAGTAATATGTATCAAATAGTGGTCATGGTTGATATAACCTTTAATATAAAATAAATTGGCGTGACAGTTGATATAGCATTTAATATAAAATAAATTGGGGTGAGTTCCAAAACCTTTTGGAGCTAACCAATTTAGGAGTTGAATTTGGAGTGTTCGGAGTAACAACTCCGAAGGGTTCGGAGTACAGTCTACAAAGAATTGGAGTATGACTCTTAAAAGTCCTACCTACTTTAATTTAAATGTATAAAGGTGTCTAAATATAATGTTGCATGTGAAGGAAGATGGGATTATGTGGGATAAAATATAATATAAAATGTGTTTTGATCCATTTCTTTTCTTTTTTCAATATCTAAATGTGTTTAAATTAAATTACTTGAAATTTGGTACGGAGTTGCATTTAGTGAAGGTATTAATTATATACATTAATTAAGGTTCATTAATTTAAGTATATTATAGTCTAATTAACTGACTCGTGTTATAATATAATTATTCAGCGTTATCATATGAGTAATTAAATGAATTAGTGTTAAGCAATTTCTAAGCAATTTCTAACGGGAAGAAAATTATTAAGTAGAAGTGTAATTACAAAGGTATATAATTAGTGAATACTAATTATCCCTAATGAGAGTTTAATAAATAAATAGTAGGGAGAGATATTTTAGGAGGATATTAATTAAGTATCCTAAACTAGATTACGAGAAGTGGAAAAATGCCATCCTCTAGCCAAGTTATCCTATACACCTTATGGTCACAAGGAGAGTTGTAATGGGTCCATGTGTCGAGTGGATATTGAGTCATTTGTTATGTCAATAGATGAAGTGTTAACGTCATGAATGACATGGCTTGCAAGCGAGGCAGCGACGGTGCCCTAGGATGATAAATGTCGATCATTAATAGGTTGGTGAGTTGAGTGGGGTCTAGTAGGACAAGTAAAAATTATGTGTTGAATGGATCCTAATTGTAGGTTGGGAGATCTTGCATGCATCGGGGCCATCCATCAAGGGAAAGGGAATATTACTTGGTACCTTGGGTTTGGGGTAGAGAGACTACATGAAATTCTGAAGCTCCAAATAGATGGTATTGAGAGGGAATATTCTTTGATACCATATTCATCAGAAGTAAATCAAGAGTGCATCGGAAGAAGGTCTGAGTGAAGATGGTTGCAAGCCTACATGGACTGAAGTTCCACCGTGGTACTCTAGGGTAGTACCACATTAGGACTAGGGTGTCACCATGTCAATTGGTGTGGAAAAATATGTCACACATATTCTACGTGGCAGTAAGAGAGATGTTTCCTATGTAAACCTCAGAATTTCGAAAGGTCATAAATATCATTTCAGAGCTCGGTTCTGAGCGAACTTATCGTCGTTGGAAATCTCTTGATGAGTAGAAGATGATGGATTTGTCATATAGAAGAGTTAACATCGTTAGAAGAAGAAAACATTTAATACAACATCTACTGAAAGGTACTTAGGGGTTTCAGTGTGTTACAAGTTTGACACTGTCAAAAACTAACAATTAAATCAACTAATCACCCAACTAACTAATCCATGCATACTCTCTCAAGATGAGAGATTATATCCTTTAACACTCCAACTTAGTATCAATTCTTACATTATTTATCATTGACAATGCCTAATTGTTTTCTCTAATACTCAAAAATAGTTCTTCCTAATGGTTTGGTGAAGGTATCCTCTAGTTGATCTCTGGATCCAGAAAATTGAAGAGAAACATCACAATTATTGACAAGCTCATGGATGAATTGATAGAGAGTGTCGATATGTTTTCCTTTAATCCATATTGGATCATTATATTATTTGTTATCTATCTCAATGCTTTCAAAGTGAAGAAAATGGAAAACAAATTGGAGGAATCGGTTTGCGGGGTCAATTTAATGATAGGACCTAGTTTGGAAAATCAAGGTTTGAAACCTTCTAAATCCATTTGGAGGATTCAAATATAATTCTTAGGGTTTAAAATTTCCAAAAAATGGCTTGGACCCTCTAACACACTTCTACAGATAGAGACCTTTCCAATGGTGTATAAATTGCGTTAATGAGAGCTCGTATGCAAAAGTTATGCCTCCCACAGTTGACCTATCATGTTGACCACCATAGTACAAGAGGATGTCAAGTCTACTCTTGTTACACATGCATATGGGACTAGACACATGAGGAATTTCAAGAATAATATAGAAGGTCAAAATTTTTATCACAATTGAGGGTTGAGGAAGTCAAAACCCTAACCCTAGACGACTATTAGGCTATGTTAAATAATGGGGAGCTAGGAGGATAAGGGGTTCCATTCTATGTTATTGTAACATCCCGCTCTGCTGCACTGAGAAAACTTATTCTTTGAGGACACTTGCTCGCAAGTGATCTGGACTTTTATGATGTTAAAACATTTATCCTTGATTATGATGTGTTATGATAGATGAAATGATGTTTTATTGCTTTGACGTAGACATGTGCTATTGACTCAGTTTTATTGAGTGTGCAGGGTTTTGGACCTTGAGGATGCAGAGGCATCGGTGGAACCCCTTGGACTCCGGATTGAGTTAGGGAGTGTGCTATTTGGGTTGATTTATTTACTGTGGTATTTCATTGATTTGATGATATGATGTTGACATGTTATGACACGATTGTTGATGATGCAGGTTGACGATAGCTTGCCGACCAAACTCACATATGGAGTAAAGGGGCCACACACGATTTTTAGAGAGGTTGAGAGAGACATGTGGACAACAACCCTACCACAACTTACTAGCACTCCCGTCGTGGCTCGAATTGTAGTTAATGATTACCTAGTTCGAGAGGATCCACGATGCCGTGAGGGCAGAATGCGATAGTCGCTCATGATGATTCTAAGGGGCGCGCAATAAGGCAGGGGCCTTATTCCTTAGAGCCCTTAGTCTCCCACAAGTTCACTTGGAGGAGTGTTGACTCTAGGGGTTATAGATGTCTACCAATCAGTCAAGTTGGCAAGTGGCACCCTTGGAGCACGTGGTGCATCTTGAAGGGCACGTCGCGCGAAAGAAACACAAGTTGGCGAGTGGCACCCTTGGAGCACGTGGTGCATCCTGAAGGGCATGTCGTGCAAAAGAAACATAAGTTGGCGAGTGGCACCCTTGGAGCACGTGGGGCATCCTCAAGGGCACGTTGCGTTGATGTTGATGAAGGAACAAACCTAGATGGACCTAAGACATTTAACACATTAAGAAATTCTTAAGCTACTTCCCTATTTAAATGTCGCCTAGTTCAGAATCTAAGTCCTAAGTCTAAAACTTCTCAGGGTAAAATTTTGTCTAACCTTAAGAACAGACCCTATAAAATAAAAATAAAAATTTAAACAAAAAAAACCCCTTAGATAATAGTTTTAGTCTTCATAGATTTTTGGGGTAAAATGAAGAAAGTAATAATTTAATTAAAAATCCGTGGTTTTAAATTGTAAAGAAGAAACAAATTATCTAACTTGTGGAAGTGTAAAAAGATTTTAAATTAATAATAGAGGGAAAAGAGTAAATAACGCAACTACCATTTTGGCTCTAATAAAAAAGGGAAAGAAGGGGATAATAAAAATTAGGAAACTAAGGATTGGAGGAAACATAATAAAGGAAAGTTGGGAACTTATGGTAAAAAGCGAGGTCAACATAGTAAGGAATCTGCAATTAAGAACC
>ML843165.1:9509-23191 GCA_009831015.1 Picea engelmannii
TGCAATTTATTTATTTCCGGCAAATGTGATGCTTAAGGTTCCTGGTCCATTTCTCATGAACTCTTGTATTTTATGCAATTTTAAATTTTGTGGAGCAATAAATTTTTGGGTTTTGCTCTAAAGTAACATCCTGCATTATCTCATTGACATTTAAAAGAAAATATTTGAAGAGTTTAAAGAGGAGTACCACCTCTATAAAAACGCAGGGGGATTTATATCCTCGTGAGGTTGTCGTTTCGGTCTTAACAGATTCAAACGTCAACACACCCATAAGAATATATGAAAAAAATAATTATAGAAATTAGCTTGGAAGTTGTAAAAAGTTGTATATTGGAAGATGAAATAATCTTTGAGAGCTTGTCACTAGAAAATTGGTGGTTACTTCTAGAAACAAAGCTTCCAATACTCAAATGCATATCCATGTGTGCACATCAAGTTCAAGAATGGAATTTGATGTCTATAATGTATAAAAAATAAAAATTATTAATTATTAATTACACCATGTATTTTAAAAAAAATACAAATTTATTCTAATTTTAAATCTTTTAAATAATTAGTAAGAAAACTATATTTTTGCAATCTCTTTGTATTTAATAAGTTTTAAATTAAAATGATAAAGACATGTATTATATCAATGTTCATATTTTTCCAAATGATAAAGACGTGTATTAAATGAATGATTCATGGATCTAGTGATGGAATAAATATAGAGTTATGGTGTTCACTTAAAAACCTAAAATCACAATTATTCAATGTTATGTCAAAAAAAAAATTGAAGGAATTTCTTCATTAACTGCTCATTTACACATGTAGATTCTTCGGGAGACATATTCTTCCACTTGATTAGGTACTCCATAATGGTTCTATTCCATAGATATATAGAACACTTATATATAAAAAAAATGGCTCAAGAATCAACTTCCCTTCTTCATCTAATTTTGGAAGTTTTGTCTGCACTGGCATAATTTGTCCCAAAACCTTTTTTATGCAAGATACATGAAAAACCTTATGAATGTGAGAATAAGGAAAACCTAACCCATACGCCACTTGTCCAATCTTTCAAATAATCTTGTAAGGTCCATAAAATTTTGGAGTTAATTTTTTAGTCTTCTTATGTTTGAGAGTAGATTGCTTATAAGGTTGCAATCTAAAAATACGCAATCACCCTCCTCAAATAGTATTTCACTTTGATGTTGATATGCTTTTTGTTTCATCGTGTTTTGTTCCATTTGAAGGTTTTCCTTAAGAATTGTCAATGTTTCTTTAGTCTTTTCCATATGTGACTCTATTTCCTCCACTTTGGAATGGTCCTGCACAAAATATGAGATTCTAGGAGTTGGATGTCCATAAAGGGTTTCAAATGAGGAAATCTTAGTAGATGTGTGATAGGTGGTATTATACCATAGTTCTACTAGAGGAAGCCACTTCACCCATTGAGATTGATTGTCTGAATAATAGAAATGTAAATAACCCTTTAAACATTTGTTAAATATTTATCTTTGATCATTTGTTTGGGGATGATATGTTGAGCTCATAGCTAGTGTTGTTCCACTCATCTTCCATAATTAGCTAGTGTTGTTCCACTCATCTTCCATAATTAGCTAGTGTTGTTAACTCTGTCACTTACTATTACTTTAGGAATTCTATGTAGTCTATGAATTTCCTTCATGAACACTTTTTCCACTTGAATTGTTGTATATGTACTTTGAATTCCACAAAAATGTGCATATTTTGTGAGTCTATCCACGACCACAAAAATGGCATCCTTACCTTATGATTTCAGTAAACTTGTGATAAAATCCATTGATATCTCTTCCCATATTTGATTAGGTATGTGTAAAGGATAAAGTAAACCTAGAGTTTTCACTATTTCTCCCTTATTTCTTTGGAAAGACTGACATTCTCTTACAAATTTTTGAATGTCTTTCTTCGTTCCTTCCCAAAAAAACCTGCCTTGATCCTTTGATATGTTTTAAGGAACCATGAATTTACTACCATCAAAGAGTCATAAGACTCCCTTTATATTTACTTCTTTAACTTTGATTGAGGAATAAAAATATTCTACCCTTGTACCAAAGAATATATCTCTTCCATTACCAATGTTCCATAGAGTTCATCCCTTCCTTAATACTTTGTATTTTGTTTCTCGTACTATTGTCATTTTTCCATTCATGATGGGCTTCTTCTAACCACACTGGAATGGAAGATGTAATGGGATATATACTTGAGACTTCTTCTATTATGGAAAGGGCATCTGCGACCACATTGTCCTTCCCCTTTTGTAGATTATTTCAAAGTCAAACCCATGCATTTTTGCTACTCGTTTTTGTTCCTCTTATGATGACAATATTTTCTCCAAAAAGTATTGTGGGCTATCATGGTCTGTCTTGACTTTAAAATGCCTCCCAATGAGATATCCTCGTCATTTTTTTATTGCATGTAAAATTATTGTCATTTATTTTTTGTATGTAGATTTCACCAAGTCTTTTCCCTTTAATTGTTTACTTTCAAAAGAAAATGGTCTCCCTTCTTTTGTCAATACTACTCCAATTCCTTGTCCAAATGCATCACATTCAACTATGAATGTTTTTCCAAAATCAGGTATTTCCAATACTGGTGTAGAATACATGGCATCTTTTAAAAGTGAGAATGCCAAGGTAGCCTCTTTATTCCATACAAATAAATTTTTCTTCAAGAGAGATGTGAGTGGGCTTGCAATGCATGCATGATTCTTAACAAATTTCCTATAATGTCCTGTAAGACCCAAAAATCCTTTAAGACTCTTGATGTTCTTAGGATTAGGTCATTTTGTTATAGCTTGGATCTTTTGAGGGTCCACCTTAACCCCTTCTCTTGAAACAATGTGACCCAAATATTCTACTTCGTGTTTCCCAAAAGAACATTTGGATCTATTTACATACAATTGATTTTTCTCAAGAATTTGTAGGACTTGACCCACATGTCTAATGTGGTCTTCCCATGATTTTCTATAGATAAGTATATCATCAAAGAAAACCAACACAAACTTTCTAAGATGGGGTCGAAAAAAAATTTTCATGAGGCTTTGAAAAGTCGAAGGAGCATTAATCAACCCAAAAGGCATGACCAAGAACACATAGTGCACATCATGAGTTCTAAAAGTTGTTTGGGAATGTCATCTTTTCTTAATTTGATCCGGTGGTATCATGATTTAGGATCTAGCTTTGTAAAATAAGCCACTCCATGAAGCTCATCTAATAGCTCATCAATATTTGGAATAGGGAATTTATCCTTTATGGTAAATTTTTTTAGATCTCTATAATCAAGACACATCCTCCAAGAATGATCTTTTCTTCTCATCATCACTATCGGAGCTGAAAATGAAATCATGCTTGGTTGAATAATACCTGAATCCAGCATGTCTTGTACTATTTTCTCAATCTCCCCCTTTTGTTAATGAGGATATCTATAAGTCCTTTTATGAGGAGGATTACTTCCCAATATTAGTTCGATTTGATGTTCATGATCTCTAGATGGAGGTTGACCTTTAGAAATTTCTTGGAATACCTTATAGTGCTTTTCCAAGGTGCATCTTAATTTCTCTGGAATATTTTCATCTTCTTGCTTGACTTCCATAGAATAAAGTTTAACCACAACTCCCTTGCTACCATTTTTTATTCTCTTTTCCATTCTATGAGAGATGATGACTTAAGAAGGTTATCCATGATGCAATTTCACCCATCAAATAGAGACCAATTCGAACTTGGAAAGTTCTAAATAATCTTCAATTGTTGATCATGAAGACCCAACAAGTTTCTAATCAGCTTCAGTTCTTCATCATAAAAAGCTAGCAGAGATGGTTTCTCTTTGAAACAAAAGAGAAGAAAAGAAAAGATACTAAAAGAAGAAAAATTCTTATGTATATCTTCTCACTAAATATCCCTATGTATCAACGCCATTCAACACTTCCCGAAATCTAAAATAGAGGTCATATGCCCAAGATGTGTCATTTTTCTCCCACATTATGTTGCCCCATACTTAGCCATTTTTCATTTTCCTTATCTTCCACTCTCCATACTTAGTCATTTTCACGACCACCCATACTACTCTATACTACTCCCCATACTCCATGCTTAGGCATTTTTCCAATCTTCCACATCATTTCCATTTTCATATTCATATTTCAATATCCATTTTCCCTTTCTTTTTTCCATTTTCATTTTTCTAGATTTCATATTTCATTTTCCTTTCTTTACTTTCACGTAACCCTGCTACTTACCTCCCCAACACTTAGTCATTCTTCATGACTTACCACGTTTTACGCTTTTTACACTTAGTCATTTTTATGCATTGCGGGATCCCATTGCGAGAGACCAACCCATTCCTATCCCGCAAATCCTCATGTTCCAGAACCCGCAATCCCACGACCCTCAATTTGCACCTCCATCCTCTGCATTACCCAAATTGCACCCTTCATGACTTAGTCATTTTACTAATTTTTACACTTGGTTTTTACTGAGTCTTATACTTAGTTTATTTTTAACTTTTGAATGAATATGTGAGAGACCATACCCTCATTTCTACCTCCTACTCCTGCATGACTTATCACTTATCACCTGCATGACTTATCTTATTTTTACTCACTTTTACACTTAGTCTATTTTCTCATTGCAGATGCAAAAGTCATCCATCCCTTCTTACCTTTTTCATTTCCAATGTCTTGTGTCCTACATCCTGCAATCCCACATTCTTTCCATTTCCCTTTTTGCACCACATACTTAGTCATTTTTACTAAGTTTTATCTCCTCGGCTACCTCCTTTACCTCCACATTCATGTAACTATATAAACACTTCATTTTTTTTTTAATATTATTTCTTATCGTAATTTTCTTCTCCCATTTCATCGACATACTATATTGGGACATGTGGAAAAGACGTGGACCTATACCTGGGTGACATGTCGCAGTGACATGGACCTATCCCTGGGTAAAATGTGGCAGTGATGTGGATATATCCTTGGGTGACATGTGGTAGTGATGTGGACCTACCCATGGGTGACACATGGATGGACAAAGATGACTAGACAATGACATGGCAGTTGGCTAGGCGATGATTGGGCAACCAAAATATTACCAAGGCATGAAATTTTCTAAGGCACGAGAGCTACAATAAGGCTTCCATAAGTTCCTCTATTTCACACATAAATGGTAAGGAAGACATATGCATTATAAACACCAATTTTTTCCCCTCCCCCAATGAATTTGGGACTAAGAGAGGCGGAATCAAATTAAGGGATAGGATTTACCCACAAACCAGATCAATGTCTCATGAGAAATGAACTTCCTCGGCTCATATCTTGAGTTCTTGATGTCCATTTTTGGAAAATGAGAGCTTGTTGGAAGGTTAATTTGATTAGGAAGACAATGAGGCAGGTTTCAATGGATTAATTTTTAATGATATTTCGAGGAATCAAAAGAACAATCAACTCTCTTTTCATGGATCCCTGGGAAATCTATTTGGAACCTTGACTTTCATAGGCTATAAGTTGAGATCCAGAACTCTGAATTTCACTCAACATGGCTTGTTCGAAATATGGAATAATAAATATTAGTTATATAATGGTTTACATGGCTAATAATTCACTTATCATGCTCAGAAAATTAAAAGACAGTTGACATTTTCCACGCAATCAGCTTCAAATTTTGGAAATAAAAATTTATTAAATAATTTTTATAAAAGGGTGAATTGGGTCCCACTTGGATGCATGAATTTAAATGACCTAATTCATTAATATTTATTTAATCAAGCATTGATTTAAATGATCCACTCTTTATTCCAAAATAAAGAAGCACATGGGAAACTTCTAGAAGAACAAAAACCCTAACTGCTAGGGAAAAACATTTCAAAGAAGCATTGGGAACAGATTTAAAAGGAGGAGAGCGCCATAAAATAGGGGTTAGATCATCATAATAGAACTTTTTAGACTTCATTACGCATCCAAATTTCTCATATGCAAATGCAGATCTTCATTTTCTTGCTTCTTCTTCTACTACACGATTTCTCTCAGGGCTTTGTGTTTGTATGTCTGAGACTGAGCATAAGGTCGAGTTTTTTGAGTGTTTTTCTTTTATTCTTCCAGGACTCTGCCTAAAATATCAATAGGATTATTTTACATCCATATATATGATTGGTAATGTAAGCTAGGGTTGTCTAATTGATTCATGGAGGTTTAGTTCTTGCATTTGGCAGGCTTTATTTGTGAGCATTAGTCAATCAGTTTACTAAAATGATTTGTAATGTGAAATATATTTTATGTATAAAACTCCACAGAGAGCTACAAGGGATTTATTACTTTTTTCTTTTTTATTGTCTTTTCATAAGAATGAAATCTCTCTTCAACTTTATGATTTTATGGATGCAAAATCACCTAAAGTTCTCTAAACTGATCAACCCCATTTCACTCTTTTTTGTGAGAAAATATGGTTGTATCTTCTACTTGCATGTGTTTCAAAGGGATGTTATAATGAAGTTGAGCGTATATTTATTTTTATATCGAATCATTTCTTTATCCTTATACTGTTGAGAAGTTTTTTGGTCCATTTCCAGAAAAATGTTGCACTCGAGGAGAAATTTGTTTATCAAGAACCATTTTATATAAAAACTAAAGTAATAAAGTATTTGGGGTTTGTCGTTTATCATTCTCCCATTTGACAGTCCAATCCAAGAACATCAGTTGCATCTTTCAGAAAAACATAGAGGAGTACAACCTCTTTAAAAACGCATGGGGATTATATGCTCATGAGGCTGACTCAAAGACTGTAAAATATTTAATATCAACAAAGGTCCATATTTTAACACTTTGAGTTCACATTGAATTATTTCCAATTCAAATCTCATGAATAGTTCATTATAGTTTGTAGAAATTGTACCTAATTTTCTCAATCATTGAATCCCTATAAAAATATCTACACCTCCAATGAGAATGTCATGCATTGGAATTTACAAATTATATTCTCCCATACCTAGTTCAATGTTGTGTCATTTTCCAACATAATCAATACTCCCTCCATTAGCAACCGAAACTTTAAAAATTGCCACTAGATATACAAAACAATTAAGGCTCTTTGTTAAACTTTTATCAATGAAGTTATGGGTGCTACCTGAGTCAATGAGCACTATAACCTTTTGCTTATTAATGTAACCTACAATATTTAGGGTTTGAGGTGCTAACAAACTTGACAATGCATGAACATATATTTTGCACATGTCTGAATCAATATTGTGCACAATTCCTCCCTCTATTTCATGTTCTTTTATGTTGACAAGGTCTTCTTCATTTCTTTGTTTAGATGCCTCCATTTCATCTTCATCATTATTTTCCAAGGTGAACAATTTTGTTTCTTGGCAATTATTCCCTTTTGACCATTTGTTGTTGCAACCAAAGCATAGTCATTTTTCTCTTCTTTCCTCCATTTCCTTTTGTGATATTCAGGAAGGTTGATGTATGGTTATCTTATGAACCCCAAAATGATCTATGATTCATGCATATGCTCTAATGGTAGACTTGTGTGTATCCTTACTCTTGGATTGAATATGATGAGCAAATTGCATAATTTTCATAATATTTTTAGGATGTTTTAAGAAAAGCTCACTCATGTTATCCACCCTTGTGGCCAATACCTGAAATTATGAATTATAATATTCAATATAACTTAAGTGTTTGATTCTTATAAATTGACTAAAGTAGTCTTGTTCCCAAATTTTCCCATATTGTGCTTCTAAGTCTCTTGTAAAAAAATCCTAAGTATAACGATAAGAATGAGGCTTCCTTTTAACTACCCAATGATACCATAGATATGGTTTTATATCAAAGTTCAAAGTTGTTATGTTAATCCTTTGTTTTTCATCCATAATATTATGCAATTCAAAATATTTCTCTATTTAGTTCACCCAGGTAAATACCTATATTCCATCAAACTTCCTTAATTCAACCTTGGGAAGGTTTACCCCTTTTTGAGACCATCCATAAGTAACTATGTTATTGGGGTGAAATCCCCTAGAATATTTTTATTATTGGAAAGTTGTT
The DNA here is from genome assembly GCA_009831015.1 of Picea engelmannii. Taxonomy (NCBI): domain Eukaryota; kingdom Viridiplantae; phylum Streptophyta; class Pinopsida; order Pinales; family Pinaceae; genus Picea; species Picea engelmannii. The sequence goes on from ML843165.1 coordinate 17,575, forward strand.
CAACTTGAATGCTACCTTTATTTTCACGAGTCCCTTCAGACACCTTATCAATTTTAGGGAACCTCTCGTTTAAGGCTTCTATAATATTATGTTCTATTTGTTCCAAATTTCCATCCATTTTATGTTCCAATTATTACATTATTCAATTCAGTTCATTTGTTCCTTATTTTCATCCATATTAATTTCCATTTATGTTTGAGTATTCATCAAATCAACCTATTTCACTGACCTATCCTTCAATTCATTGATTTGACTATCTAATTTGGATAGTTGGTTTTGTATCTCCTCATTTTATTCATAAGTCGGGGGAGAGCTTTCTAGAGGTTTAATTGGTGAAGTAAATTTTGGATCTTTCTTTGAGCCATGGGAAAAAGTTGTTGGGACCTAAGTACAAGGGAATGTTAAGTGTTATAGCTATCTTATATATGTGTGAGGTCCAGCAATAGTACGCAGCCCAATATCTCAAGGAACTAATTAAGGAGGCTCAATTGTGCCCTTAGTTGTACTACCCAACTACCCAGGTACTAGAGAGTGGTCTCCCCATGTGTTGTTCTCGGTATAATAGAGAAACAAGACAGTTGAATAGCTTATCTAAGGCTAGTTTCAAGTATACCTAAGGGACTTCCTATGTACCCAAAGGTACATGGAAGTGAGATTATGTCTACAGGTATTGTTTAATGCAATACTACTTGAAGGGGTACTAGTAGGGGTTACAAGAGTTTCCAACCATGTATATTTTCTGCATGTATTCTTCCCCGACCATATTTTACCTATTGAAAGACAATGATGGGTATGTGTTATATTCTTTACACAAGAAAAAAAAATATGCCTCGGGAAACGTGTCACATATTTAGGTGGTTTTTCAGCACATGGTTTCTTTGTCGATGGTTTTCTATTTCCAGTTAAGGAAATAGAGTTGTTGACTAATCCAATTCATTGGGTTAGGGTTTTGGATGTTGCTAGCTCCTATATGTATATTGTATTGTAAACAATGTAACACTATGAATGAATATAGAATATGTTGGTTTTCCCGGTTTGGGTTTCCAAGGGAAAAATCTCTGTGTAATGTTTGTATTTTCCATTGTATCTTTTATGTTCTTTTACTGAAAATATGTTTGCAGCAAACATTGTTCAAGGTTAAAATCTACATTTGGTATCAAAGATTTGTTGGCTTCAGGGGGACGCCTTTGTGGTCAAGGGTTTGGGTCGGGACTGTGATAAGCCTCGTTACAGTGGGAGATATGTCATATTGATTTTTCAGGTGAAAAGAAATGGCAAGCAATTTGAAGATGGAGATCAAGAAGTTTAATGGGAAAAGTTTTGAGCTATGGAAGCTCAAGATGGAAGATCTGTTGGTGGACAGAGATCAGTGGATCACGATAGATGCAGGTACTGCACCTATAGGAACTTTAGCAGATGACTGGAAAAAGTTGGATTGGAAGGAAAAGAGCACAATCCGACTGTGTCTCTCTGATTCAGTATTACTAAATGTGTCACAGGATGCTACAACCAAGTATTTATGGGAAAAGTTAGGGAAGTTGTATTAGTCTAAGTCCCTAGTAAATAAACTATTCCTGAGAAAGAAGTTGTATAACCTGAGGATGAGAGATGGAGACTCGATGGAAGATCATTTGAACGCCTTCAATACTGTGGTAGGTCAGTTAATATATGTTGAGATTAAAATTTTAGATGTAGATAAATGTATCAGTTTACTGTGTTCTTTACCAGACTCGTGGGATAGTCTAGTTGTGGCCATAGGTAGTAATACAACTGCCTTGAAGTTTGATGAATTGGTCTCATCCTTGTTGTCAGAGGAGATGAGACGAAAGAATATGGAAGGACAGAGCACAGACACATTATTTGCAAGAGGACGTTCCCAGGAAATAAATAGATCTAAGTTCTCAAGTGGGAGATCTAAGTCTAAGGGTAGATCTAAATCTCCCTGAAAGTTTGTAAAGGTATGTTGGAGATGTGGAAAATAAAGGCACTACAAGAAGCAGTGTAGATCCAAAGTTGAGAAAAAGAAAGGATCTGAAGAATCTCCTTCTACAGAAGAAAAGACCTCCAAGGAAGAAGGAGGGGATGTGTACTTGGCTTCTTCAAGCACACATGCAAATCATGAGGCATGGTTGGTTGACTCTGGTGCGTCCTTTCATATGACTCCCCACGGGGGGTGGTTCTGTGAAAATGAAAGGTATGATGGAGGTAATGTTTTCTTAGGTGATGATTCGACAACTAGAATCATAGCATGAGGAAAAGTCAATTTGAGCCTCATAGATGGAAGGATTAGAACACTTCCTAGTGTTCTACACATCTCGGGTTTGGCCAAAAATTTGATTTATGTAAGAAAAATGGACGATGCAAGGGTAAAAATAATATTTGAAAAGGAAACCTGCAAGATGGTTCGAGGAGCAATGGTGTTTCTGAAGGGAGTTTGGTTTGGAACTCTGTATAAGCTGCAAGGAAGCACTATTAGTGATGGCTATAATAGTTCCATTGTTCCTGATATTGGAGTTGAAGAAGAAAGAAATCCTACAGTCTGTGGAGAAAAGGTTATGATGTGGCATCAAAGATTGGGGCATATCAGAGAGAAGGGTCTTTGAATACTACACGGTAAATGTATGGTTGAAGGTATGTCTAACTTCTCTCTGGATTTTGATTTATGTGCACATTGTCTATATGGGAAGCAGAATCGAGTAAGATTCCTCTCTGGTGCAACGAGGACAGAAGGAATTTTACAGGGAGTTCACAGTGATGTTTTTGAACCTATGTCGGTCCCATCATTGGGAAAATCTCTGTACTATGTCTCATTTATAGATGACTTCTCGAGGAATACTTGGATATATTTCCTCATGAAGAAATATGAAGTCTTTGATAGGTTTAAAGATTTTAAGGATCTTGTTGAGAATAAAACAGAGAAAAGAATTAAGGTGTTGAGGACACATAATGGAGAAGAGTTCTGAGGGAATGAATTTGAAGAATTCTGTAAGAAGTGTGGTATAGCAAGGCAAAAGACTACTCCATACAGACCTCAACAGAATGGAGTTTCAAAAAGGATGAACAGGACGTTGATGGAAAAATAAAGGTGCATGCTCAGTGGTGTTGGGTTAGGGAAAGAATTCTGAGCAGAGGCAGTGGGTACTGCATGTTACCTGGTCAACAGATTAGCCTCATCAGCGTTGGATGACAAGACTCCATAAGAGGTATGGACTGGTAAGGAACCTTCTCTCACACATCTCAAGGTATTTGGTTGTGATGCATATGTTCATGTTCCAAAGGAAAACATGAGTAAGTTAGATAAGAAGGCTGAAAAGTGTATCTTTATTGGATATAAATATGGTCTCAAGGTTATAAGCTTTGGAACCCATAAACTAAGAAGGTAGTTTATATCTGAGATGTGGTATTTAGAGAAATGAAGGATGTTGTTAAACAGGAAGTCCTACCAAGTAAGGAAGAACCAGATAAAATAGAGTTTAACTTACAGGATGATGAATCAGACTCTACAGAAGGATAAGAATCAGAAGAAGAAGATCCTCATACTCCATTATTGAGGATATCGGTTCGATAAAGAAGGATATCGGAAAGGTATACTCCATCTGATTTTCGTTCAAATTTTGCTTTGTCTATTACTAATGATGATCTTAGAACTATCAGGGAGGTAGTGGATTCAAAGGATGGAAATCTCTAGAAAAGGGCCATGGACGAAGAAATGGCATCTTTGGATAAGAATGACGCTTGGGATCTAGTGGATTTGCCGACTGGAACAAATCCCATTGGCAACAAATGGGTATTTAAAAAGAAACTGAATGCAGAAGGAAAAGTGGAAAAATACAAAGCTCGGTTAGTAGCAAAGGGTTATTCTCAGGTTGAGGGAATTGATTTTGGTGAGATTTTTTCTCATGTTGCCAAGTTAACCTCTATAAGATTATGTTATATGTTGTTGATGCATTTGATTTTGAAGTAGAACAGATGGATGTCAAGACAACATTCCTACATGGGGATCTGGAAGAAGAAATATATATATGAAGCAACCAGAAGGTTATGTTGTGAAGGGAAAGAAGGAGCTAGGATGCAAGCTGAAAAAATCTATGTATGGTTTAAAACAATCACCAAGGATGTGGTATCAAAAATTTGAAACTTATATGATGGGACTTGGCTTCACAAGAAGCAAAGAGGACCACTATGTGTATTTTAAACTAATTGGTGATCATTTGATTTATTTGGTCTTGTTTGTGGATGACATGTTGTTGATAGAAAACAACAAGGAGATTATCCAGGATGTGAAAACTCAGTTGTCCTCTAAATTTGACATGAAGGATCTCAGTGCTTCAAATTTCATTTTGGGAATGGAAATTAAAAGAGATCAGAAAAATAGGAAACTCTGGTTAAATCAGAGAAAATATGTCGAGACAATATTGCAGAGGTTTAATATGCAGGAATGTAAACTAGTCAAGGTTCCTATTCCTGTTGGGGTAAAGTTATCTGCGGAGCAGTGTCCAAAGACACAGAAAGAGGAGGACATGTCTCGTGTTCCATATGCGAGTGCAGTTGGCAGTTTGATGTATGCAATGGTCTGTACTAGACCGGACATTGCACATGCGGTGGGAGTTTTGAGTAGGCATGTGTCAAAACCAGGGAAGGAGCATTGGACAGCAATAAAAAGGGTGTTCAGGTATTTGCATGGCACTGCTAGCTATGGATTATGCTACCAAGGAAGACTGGGATTGGAAAGAGTGGTGGATATACATGGCTTTGTGGATGCAGACTGGGCTGGAGATCTGGATCGTAGGAGATCTACAAGTGGGTATGTGTTTAACCTATTTGGAGGAGCAATAAGTTGGATGAGCAAAAGACAGGTTGTAGTGGCACTTTCAACTACAAAAGTTTAATACATGGCAGCCACTCATGCAAGTAAGGAAGAAGTATGGTTACAAAGATTGTGTTCAGGTATTGGGTTGGTACAACAAGCTGTAAGGATAGATTGTGATAGTCAGAGTGCAATTTTTCTGGCGAAGAACCCAACTTATCATTCAAAGACAAATCATATTGATATTCAATATCACTTTGTAAGAGACATGGTTGAACAAAAGAAAGTATTGTTGATGAAGGTGGACACTTTGAAGATTGTTGCAGATTCATTAACAAAATCTGTGAGCACTGAGAAGTTCTCTTGGTGTAGAGGATCCATGGGCATTTTTTCCCTAGATTGTTGACTATGTAACCATGTAACCCCATGTATGCGAAGAAGACAACAAGTGGGAGAATGTTGGGTATGTGTTATATTCTTTACATGAGAAGTAGTGTCTGCATTGCACTGGGCGTGTAGGGGGGTGAATTCCCCCCACGCGAGGGTTCGTGGGCAGCGCCCCCAAGAAAAAAAATTCTACCTCAAGAAATGTGTCACATATTTAGGTGGTTTTTCAGCACATGGTTTCTTTGTCGATGGTTTTCTATTTCTGGTTAAGGAATTAGGGTTGTTGACTAATCCAAGTCATTGGGTTAGGGTTTTGGATGTCGATGGCTCCTATATGTATATTGTATTGTAAACAATGTAACACTATGAATGAATATAGAATATGTTGGTTTTCTCGGTTTGGGTTTCCAGGGGGGGGGGGGG
>ML843165.1:23241-38894 GCA_009831015.1 Picea engelmannii
TTTTTTAAATGAGCTTGCTAACCACAAAAAAAACTCTTAAAATCATTAGAAAATAACTTGTGCAAAAACCCTAACTTTCACAAGCAATATATCATAAAATATAATGAGTCAAAATAAGAAAACATTTCCCCATGTACTTCACTGTGTCAACTCAAGATTCTAAAAATTTAAGAGTCTGAAACTTCACAAAAAAAATTACAACAAAAATTATAAGATAATTGATTTCATGATTAGTTGTAAACCTTGTCTTCCATGGACTATATCTTTGAAAGTATAGCGAACGAGAACCTGAAATTTTTATCACATGTATTATGACACATTTCTCCTTAGTCTCCACAAAAATCCACCATCTAAAACTCCCCCCCTCCCAAAAAAAAAAATTATAGCAAAAATTCCAAAACAACTCATTTAAAACTGATTTTAGGGTGAGGCACAAACCCTATCTTCCATAAGCTATATCTATGAAATTATAATGAACCAGAACTTGAAATTTTTATCATATGTACTATGATATGTCTCCTAAGTAACTTCCAAATTTTTCTATATGAGCCATCCCAAAAAAAAAGTTATAGCAAAAGTTCCAAGATGACTCACTTGAAGAAGCAAAACCCTAGGATTGATGCTCTTGATACCAAATGTTATGAACCAAGTTCCTTGAAAATGATAAAATATCAATAAATACAATCCAGTTCGAGAGGGGAACCTCCTTTTACAATATATTTGATTTAGAAGACAAGATGAGATGTTTATACAAATGATTCTCCTTTATTATAAATAGGAGATAAAGTGAGATGATATAACCCACCACTAAGCCGACTTAATCCTAATTAATAAACTCATAATAAATGAGTGTTACGTCCTTAAAGGCCTTAACAAAAAAAAATCTCTTAAGCCAAAATTTGAACTCATAAAAAATTATAATTACTTTTATATCTATATAAATTGAAAATTAATTAAATTCAAATTCCATTTAAATAGACATCTATGACAACTTTTATATGTGGATAGAAGTGGCCAAGTATACAAATTGTGATATTGTTGATATTCATTTATTAGAACATGTGTTTCCTCCTAAGAAGTTACAGGTTCAAATCTAGAGGGGGGTAGGGTATGTATACCTCTATAGACTTTAGCAGTCAAATCGTTGAGCGAAGAGGGTCCCTTGTCCCACAAACAAGGGGGTCTCATACACCAATTTAGTGTTTAGCTTAATCGTAACATTAAAATTAAATGAATAAATAAAAGGATAACTATATTGTTTGATGACTGTGAAAAAGTATATCAACATATTTATGTAATGTTTAAAGAAAAAAAAACATAGTATATTAAGTTTAAATTTAAAATATATTGAAAAAAAAAATTATGAATGTATTTAAAAATTTTATAATCAATTAAATTTATCAACATTATTAGTAACAAAAATTTATGAACTTTGGGCAACTATCTTCATTAAGAGTTCATAGAAATTAAGTATGATAACATCGCATTTTACTTTTCTAAGACATGATTGTAAGGTTAATAAAAAAAATCATTATAATATTTATTCAAAAAATAATTCCAAAACATGATTGTAATGTTTTTTTTTTAAGTAAAAAGTTGGAACCTATTGTATTAATATAGACAAAATACATATCTTTAGGTGATGCCAGCTGTCCCACCTGAGCAGGAAACCGGGACAGCTGGGCATCCATGTCCAGGTATCTCCATGTTTGCAGCATAAACAAAATTTGGCCAAATTGTCTCTGCTACGTCCCGCCCGAAGGAAACTGGGACGAGCAGACATAGTCCTGAAACTGGTTCTATTATCTAGAGCTATAAAACATTTATATCTATCTAGCCTAAGGCGTAAACTGAAATAAATGAACCATAAACAAAGTCTGGGACTGCACATCAGATAACCTCTGAGCCCGGGTGTGTGTCGTCGACCGCAGAGTGCTTCCATCTTGCAGGAAAGGAGTAGGCTCTTGCGCATGTCGGGCATTGCTTCTTTGGTGTGGCTCTCGAGTGCGCTGCAAAGAACATGTCGAGCCGTTGCTCTAATCTCGCGATGCGGAAGACCTGGTCCTCAAGCAGATTTCTCAGCTCAAAGAGGAGATTGAGATAATCCCAGTCCGTTGAAGGTTGTTGCTTTGGGCGATTGCTATCCACGCACTCCTCGCTGGTGGTCGCTCTTCCTCCCTGCGCGTTGAGTCCCTCTGCTTCCCTGGTGGGCTCGGGGGGAGGTTCTTCTTCCACATAGCAGGGTGAGTATGGTCGCTCGTCACCTGTGTTGCCTCCTGCCGGTCGTGAAGGACCAGCCGAGCCAAAAAACGGGCGCAGGTTCCAATTTTCAGGCACAAAGAATAGGGTGTGCTCAGGCGGACTTTCTAAACCTCCTACCGAAATCTCCTCCTCAACGATCGCCATTGGAGGCGTCCTTGGCTTCTGCCTGCGTCTTCTGGTAGCCATTACCATTGCCCTTTCGAAAGTTTCCTTTCTTTTACGGCGCGACTGCGCAGCATACCAAGCCGCCCCCCGTCGCGATTTTCCTCTAATTCTTGGCATGTTGCAGTCCCAATGAATGCTCCCAGGGTGCTCAGTTGGAGTCGAATTGTTGGGGATAGGCGAGGTGACTAAGAGCAGCGACCACTCCAGTGTAATGTGAGAAAATCGACCGTGGTGCTGGTGCGCCTGTGTGTTCGAGGGCAGCCTGCTACCGGGACTTACACCTTGTATAATGAACGCTGAAACTGTAGCCAAAGCTATAACCTCATCCATCACTTCCGCCATTAAAACACTCTGGTTAGTGTTGGTACTCGTCACTTACACAAGGGGTCTCGGCCCTTGAATGCCCCTGTGTGTGTGCATTACTCGTTAATGAGCGAGTTGACGGGAGCCGATGGATGTATTAACTTCGCGTCCCGACTCACCCCCACGTGGCTGCATTGCCCTCCCTGTCACCCCATCCGGGGAAAACATGATTGTAATGTTAATAAAATATTCATTATAATATTTATTTAAAAAATAATTCCTTAAGGAAAAATTATCCACATACAATATAACATGTACACCTTCAAGATTACCCAAAAAGAATTGGATAATTTAAAATTTATAATATACAATAAAGATAATAAAGTATAAAACATGTACACCTTCGAGATTACCTAAAAGAATTGGATAATTAAAAAATATATATATATATATATATAATTTAAATATTTATAAAGAGAATAAATGTTTATAAGTCTAAGAGCTAGAGCTATTGCATAACAATTACCAGAATTAATAAAAACTAATAATCCTAGATTCAGAATGTGAGGAAATTACAAATCTATATCTATTAATGATTTTATATTTTTAATGATATTATGCATTGTTAAATTAATTAATAAATTTTAAAAAGATTTAATTATGCATTAAAAAATATTAATTGCAATCTCCATTTTCATAAAAATATTATGATATTGTACTTAGTTAAATTAACCAACATTTCTAAAAAGGTTAATCATACACCAAAGTATTAAAACCTATTATGATATTATGATATTGTACTTAGTTAAATTTACCAACATTTCTGAAAAAAAAGTTAATCATGCACCAAAGTATCAAAACCTTTCACCTTAAAGTTTTACAATCTCCACTTTCATAAAAATATTATGATATTGTACTTAGTTAAATTAAACAATATTTCTAAAAAGGTTAATTATGCACCAAAGTATCAAAAGCCTAAAGGTTTTAATAAGTCATATGAGTGTAGAAGGTATCTTTCCTTAAATTGATTAGTACTTCTATACGGTTTTGGGTGTCAATTTCTTGTCTAACTTCTTGTTATGATGGGACTTCTTCTACTGTCGTGAATTTAATAGTCCTTGATCTGAATTATACTATTCCAAGGGTCAATTCTGGAAGCTTCTGGTACCAAGGACCCTCCTCTAGGGTTTTTAATTGGTTCTATAATATAAGAAATTTTGATGTAAGCATATGTAAAACAACTACAAAAGCACCAAAAATATTATAATAACATAAATCTATATTAATTGATTTTAATTTTAATATTTTTTTGTAATAAAAATTATATTATTATTATGGAGAAAGATATAACCCTATATCATAGAGATATTGGTAGATAATGTTTGCATCATGTTAATTGGGTTTAGTTAGGGTGTCAATTGGGTTTAGTCGGGGTAGTTGGGAGAAATGATTGTTATCCTCCTCACCCAAATAAAAATGATTGTTATCCTCCCCAACCAAATTCAGTTTGGGCAAGTGACATGTTAAGCACTTAACAAGTATATTATTGTCAGTTTGCATCATCATATATCAACTTAAAAATATATATTATTTACAACAAATAATAATAATAATACATCTTAGCTAAACATAAATGCAGGCATAAATATAAATATATATCTCTATAATATATATATAGAGAGAGAGAGAGAGAGATAATAACAATAATACTATATATTAGCTAAATTTAAAAGCACACATAAATATAAATATTTATATATTAAAAAAAAAGATTCGGTAAAAGACTATATAAAAATTTGGTAAAGACTACTATATAAAAAAAAAAAAAACTAGATGTTAAATTTACACATAAATTGAAATATTATAAACATAATATTTACATAAAATATTGTTTTTGTGTGAGAGAGAGAGATTTCCGAGTGATTAGTTGAGGAGGTCACGATTTGACTCTCTTGATCCCCTTGGGGTTAATCTCTCTAATCAGGGCCAACGGTTTACCCAGTTTACCATCCATGAAATATAGGGAAGTAATCTGAAGGTTTCCCGCGATTTCTTTCGTCATATATATATATAATCAAAACAAGGGTGGTAGGTGCGGGGGATCATAATTGATTTCGGAGGAAGAACTAAATTAACCTATGCATGAGGCCTAGAGAACTCCTCCAACAACCAAGCTAAAGCATATGCCCTATGGCAAGGTTTGAGTATAATTATTGACTCATGAATTCACTCGTTGATTGTGGTGGGAGACTCAAGTGTAATTATTAATTAGATGGTCCTGAAAACCATTCCAACTCACTATAACCTTGCATCTCAAAAGATTACATTATTTCAAGTTCCAAGGGAGAACACTCAATAAGTAGGTTAGTTTGTCAACGAGTTGCAATTATAAAAGTGGGGGTGATTGGGATTAATGTAACCACAAGTTACCAACCCATACCTTAATAAAAATTCAATGAGCCCAAAGGCATGCATCGATGCATTAATTATCCTTATGGTATGCATCGATGCATTAATTATCCTTATGGCATGCATCTATGGGCCTCATTCTCAAAGCGAGGAAAGTAAATTGATGAGATTGTCATACATCCCTCACGTGTGTGGCTTCATGGAGAGACACAATTTTGAATTCTCGACTCTTTAAGTGTTTATCATTGTCGAGGTGGGATTATGGATCCACAAAGAGGAAAGAACCCTTGGGAAGTTGGAAATGTGTGTTTGTTTCTTGACCAATGTCTGATAAGAGATATTTTTTTGTTTAGCTTAGTTATGTGTATGTATGGTCTAGTTAATTTTAGTCCAGGAGGAAACCTAGGAGGAATGTTGTCTCTATGCTTCATTCGCGTAGGGGGATTTTGAATCTTTGTCCCTCTCAGTTTGTGTTTGGATTCTACCCTCTTAGAGTGGTTTGTTTGTGCTTCTTTGAGCTCTCATTCTCAAGAAGTGTGGATTTCTTCCTTGGTTCATTTGATCCATTGTTGTGTCCAGGTATCTTAGGCATTATATCTCTCAGAAAGAATCAAATTGGGGGGATTCTAGTGGTGATCTTGTGGGAAAGAAGGATTGTCTTTTGTTTTATGGTATACAATGTGTATTTGACCCCAACCTGGTGTCCTAGTCTTTGTTTCAAACTAATAGATTATAAGGAGATGCAAGAAATTAGATGTGTTCTTTGGAACCATGAGGAGTCAATCTAGTGCAACACAACTTCCATATTTTCAGTCACTACAAAGGTTTATGATAACGAGGATCAAGACACTTCTCAATTTGCATCAATTATGGGTATTGTAGTCCAATAGAAACACGAAATAGGTACTCTAAAAGCATAATGTATCTTGTTGAGAAATATGGTTCTAAATTTGAGCAAGGGAGCTTAGTCAGGGGTCTCCAGCCAAACAATGTTAGTGAATTCAACCCATGGGGAGTTAAAGGAAGATGACATCATTCATTAGTTGGTTGGAAATGTGGATATTAGGAAGTAAGACTTTGTCCCATAAAATATAGGCCTGAAAGAGGTTGTCAACTGTCATGTGTTCCACTAAGTTTTGTGTTTCTTAAAGTTATTAGAATAATAGGCGTCTATTATATACTTTCAGAGACTGTCTCTCATATTCTATTCATCAATGACATCTGGTGTAGTATCTATGGCTCTTTGAGAGATGTGTCTTCCCTCAAGAAAACTCTAGACTTGTATTGTAAGGCAACAAACATGAAGATTAATCTAAAAAAATCATGTTTATTAACTAGTCAATGTTCAGGGGCCGAGGTTACTTCCTTTCTCTGTATTCTGCCTATCCAATGTAAATCGATGGATGAAGGGGTTAAATACTTGGGCTTTCATATTAATCCTGACAAGTACAAGAATTCAGATTGGGCCTGGCTTATTCGAAACGTAGAATCGAGAATTGATTCTCGGGTTTTCAGAAGTCTTTCCCGAGGAGGTAGGTTAGTCTTACTTAAATCTGTTTGGAAGGAATACCAGTTTATTGGAACTCAATCATAGCCATTCCCAAAGGTATCCTTGACAAGATCAAAAATATCAGTATTCATTTCTTATGGGTTGGCAACAACTCTACAAGAGGGTTGCATTTAGCGAAGTGGTCCTCTTTAGAAAATCCCAAATATTTAGGTGGTTGGGGTGTAAAAGATATTCGTCTCTTTGCAAGAGCTTTGGTTGGAAGGAATACCAGTCTATTGGAACTCAATCATAGCCATTCCCAAAGGTATCCTTGACAAGATAAAAAATATCAGTATTCATTTCTTATGGGTTGGAAACAACTCTACAAGAGGGTTGCATTTAGCGAAGTGGTCCTCTTTAGCAAATCCCAAATATTTAGGTGGTTGGGATGTAAAAGATATTCGTCTCTTTGCTAGAGCTTTGGTTGGAAGGAACTTATGGCGTCTATCGGTAGGGAACACTCTATGGAATAAAGTGATGAGATCTAAATATCATCCTAACCTCTTTTTCATCGAGTGGTTCAGGCAACCGAACAAATCCTCAAAAGGATCCATAGTGTGGAAGGCTCTGGTCGAAGCTTTCCCTCTAGTAGGAGATTGGGCGGTATGGAAAATAGGTGACGGGAAAAATTTCAGGGTGGGAGAAGATCCTTGGTTGGGATTAGGAAATAATTTTAGACTCTCCCCACCCCTCATCCTTTCCTTAAGGAGAAATAACATTCACTCTCTTCACGATGCCTGCATTGGTTTCCCTTAGCCTCAAGGGTGAGAAGGTTGGAAAGATGTGACAACCTTAGGCCTCCCAAAGGCTCTTCACATTGAATGGAATTTCTATTTATCTTGGTTATGCGAAAATCTTGTCATTCTTTCCCAATATAACGAGGACAATTTATGTTGGTCCCGTAACCCAAAGGATGGATCCTTCACAGTGAAACTGGGGTATAGAGCCTGGCAGGAGGAAAGGAAAATTGCCCAACCACAATGGTAGTGGAAGGTTTTATGGAAATCCAAGGCCTCTTTGTGCTGTAAAATTTTGATGCAGTTGGCCTTAACCAACAAACTGTTGACCTGGGATAATTTGGAAAAAAGGAACTAGCATGGTCCAAACAGTTGTGTACTTTGCAAATTAAACTTTGAATCTGCATCTCACCTTTTTGTATCATGCCCTTATGCAGGTCAGGTTACCACGACGATAAAATAAAGGCTCAAAGTAGGTGCAGATTGGAATAATCTTTCCCTTGAGGAATGTTATAAGTTGTGGATTCAGGACAGATCGCTAAAACTATATGCATGACTACCATGCATCTTGGTTACAAATTTATGGTGGGCATGCAACTCGAAAATTTTTAAAGATAAATGGATGTCGCCAGAAGTGATTATAGGCCTAACACCGGCATAAGTAGCAGAGTCGAAAGATGACCAGAAAAATCCAAAACAGAGGGTTCCCTCTTTCCCTGTTCCAGATTACTCCATTCTGTGGGGTTATTTCGACGGTGCCATCCAAGGACATCCACCTTCCATTGGTGTAGGAATTGTATTGTTCTTAAATCAAAACCATTATATTAACATTAGGTATGATCCAGGAGGAGGGTCCAATAATAAAGCAGAATTCATTGCATTATGGACCCTTTTAAAGACAACAAAGCAAAAGGATATCAGGAAGCTTCAAGTCATGGGAGATTCAAAGTTGGTGATTGGCTGGGCTAAACGAAAATTTTCCATTCAGAACATCAACTTGGCCAATATTTTGAGAGACATAAGACTTTCCTTTCAATCATTTGATTGGCTATCTTTTCAACATATATTGAGAGAACTCAATGTAAAATCAGATGAACTCTCGAAAGAATCTTTACAGCTGCAAAGAGGGGCCTTCGGGTACTATGAGTACTTTGAAGGCACTGAAACAGAAGCAATGGAATTCCGGTTATAACTCTTTTATGTATATGACTTGAAAATGGTGCAGGGATATCAAAGAAAGTACATAATATTTTGTAAGAATATAGAATAGTAAGACGGTTGTAGTTGCAGTATCTTTTTTGAAATAGTCAGGAAGGAAGCCTTCACCTTCTAAGACAGTTTTGTAAGTCTGGAACATGTATATACTATGAATATAAGACACTTTTTTTCTATGGAAAAAAAAAAACAAATTTAGGGTCATGACTAAGTTATATAGTCTACCAAATTGGTGTATGAGACCCCCTTGTTTGTGGGACAAGGGGGCTCTTTTTGCATTGATCGGGGCCATCTCTGCACATTGATTTGACTCCTAAAGTCTACATAAGTATACATACTCTACTCCTTCTAAATTTAAACCTATAACCTTCAAGAAGAAATACATTTTTTTAACTATTAAACTCACTTTATCCACTTATTAATTTACTCTCAAAATAATATTTATGTAAACATTTTATTAAAAAACATGTAAAAACAAATGACTTTTTATCACAAAACATGTAAAAACACATGCCATCAAAATAATATTTATGTAAACATTTTATTAAAAAACATGTAAAAACAAATGACTTTTTATCACAAAACATGTAAAAACACATGCCATCATCATAGACAAATATATCTAGATAATAATATAATAAATAATTTGATGCTATTAATAAGTATTGAGTAATTTATTAAGAAATGAATGTAATATATGTTAACATGTATATTATTCAATAAGTATTGAGTGATTTATTAAGAAATGAATGTAATATATGTTAACATATATATTATTCATATTATTGTATTTGAAGCATTTCATTATTGTATTTAAGTTTATATTTTTTTGGAATGTAATATATATATATATATATATATATATATATATATTTGAAGAATTTCATTTTATTTTTTATGATGTATATCTCAATATATATTGTATTTAAGTTTATATTTTTTTGGTGTCATAATTGATTATGTTAAATTACATTATATGTGTAAAAAAAAAAGGTGTAAAGTGTTTTAAGAAGATGATAAATGTTATTAAACACAATGTGAGTGTGTGATGTTTATGTTTGTAGTGGTAGAAAACAACATTTGTAAGCGTACGGTCATGGGGTGATAGTTGATCATATGGATGGGCTTGGGCTTTGCATTGCATGGTTGAGGTTTTACAGACGTTGCATCTAGAAAGACCACATGGCAACATGATATGTTTGGCATGGTGGTAGATAAAAAACAACTCTAAGCCATTGTTCGTGTATGTGTTTTTATATTGTGAGTCACAACATATATTTTTATAATGTGTATATGTATCACTAATAGATTAAAGTGACAAAAAGTCAATAATCAATGTTTAAATGTTAAAAAGTAAAGTTGATTACTATTTTTACATAATTACCATGATATTAAAAAAAATAGAATGTCTCCTATCTTGTTTGATCTTCAACCAATAACTAGATAACGTGTCCTTTACTTTAGTACTTTCAAAAGGTAAAGAATTAGAGATATGGATTTCTAAGGGTCATTTTCAAGATCAATTTTGAAGTTTATTGAGTAATGGTGAAGAATTAGAATTTTAAAGTTTATTGAGTAATGGTGAAGAATTAGAGCTATGGATTTTTAGTGGTCATTTTTAAAATCAATTTTGAAGTTTATTGAGTAATGTTAAAATTTTAAAATTTTATTGAGTAATGCCAAAATTTTAAAAGTCTATTAAGTAATGTCAAAATTTTAAAAGTGTATGTTTGGTGTCTAAAAGGTGTCATTATAAAATTTTATTAAGTAATGTCAAAATTTTAAAAGTGTATGTTTGGTGTCTAAAAATGTATTTTTTGGATCAACAAAAGGTGTCATTGGCATAGCAAATAACTTCATTTAGAATAAATGTCAACATCTATAAAAGTAGTTATTGTGGACCAAAAACAATGCTTAATGAGTATATGTCTTTTGGAAGTTGTTTTTTAATTTGACCACCTTAATGCCAAGAGGATGCCATGCCAACTCTCGTTTCTTGCATATTTAGGGTTAATCACATGTGGATTTTTAAGAAGATGTTAGAGGGTCAAAAACCTCAACCCTAATGTTGAGTTAGGGCATGCAAAATCCCTAACCTTAATGATTATTAACACATGTTAAAAATTGAGTTGTAAGAGAAGAAAGAAACTCTATTTAGATTGTCCTATTTTTTTACTATTTTTTTTGTTTTATAGATGATTAGAGCAAAGGAGTGAGATATCATAGCAAAAAGGAAAGAGAGCACCGTGTAGAAACCTATTATAGGGTAGAATGTATGTACTCTTGATTTCTTAATGGAGTTTTCATCCTTGTGGATTTTTCTAGAGTACATCTTATGCTAAATGTGTTAATGGTGTACTATTTTTACTAATATAGATTGTCTCTTATCTTCTCAATGATTGAAGTGAGATGCATATGCTATTATAAATTGATCATAAATTGTTATTACACAAAAGAGAACATAGTCAATATATTATTATAATCTTTATATCAATGAGTCAACTATAAGAGAATGGTGTCTTTTATTATACCTACCGATAGGCATGGTATATAGTGTTGAGTTAGGTTTGACTTTCTATTAGTTCATGATTGACCATAAAATATACACTCCTTTATCTAAAGTTTTAAAAAATAATGATTAATTTTAAATTTTAAATCTCATTTATTTGATATCTTATTGGCCAAAAACTTTGAAGTCTTATTGCTGCCTTCGCTTCCCCAATGTTATTGTAATAAATATATCTTATTTTTTATGTATACTGTCAAAAATTGGGGGCCCATCTTGCAGAATTCGTACTTCATACGTGGCGGCAGGTATCACGCATGCCAATGCCATGCGTACTTGTTAATATAATGTTTGATTGGTTTTGGGGTGAGTATACTTGCATGATTGATATTGCTCTCTTCTTCTTTGTGTAACTAAAGTTTTAAAAAAAATCCTTTAACTAGTAATTACTCCATATTACCTCTTTCACATGATTTATGTCGTTGTTTTTTACATCATGGGAAAATCTATCATAACTCAGTTGTCAACGAGGATAACCATCATTGATTGTTATCCGTGAATGCAAGCTGACTCATCATCGTTATTCAAGATAAACCACACCCCCTAGAATAATCTACTGGTGGTTCATCGAGAGATAAACTTTCACTCCCACCAAATGCCTTTGGGGCTTGGGTCGTTAACATATTTCCTTACACCCAAAAAAAACGAACTCTTAACCAAATAAAATTAGTTTTAGATCATACTCTAGGACCAACATAATTTATGTCATATCTATTAAAAAATAAAATATATTCAACAATAATCTCATGAAAAAAAATCTTTTATATTAAAAACTTTTTTTATTTTTTTATTATATAATTTCAAAACTTTTTTTATTATATAATTTCAAAAAAAAAATATTATATAATTTTATGATGCTTCATTTTTTTATTATATAATTTCAAAAAAAAATTATTATATAATTTTATGATGCTTAAGAGAAAGACAAACACACAAAATTTATCACAACTTTAATATTCCTTTATCTCCCTCTCGTAAAACAAAATCGTATATAATTTAATATTAAACAAAATTTATCACAACTTTAATATTCCTTTATCTCCCTCTCGTAAAAACAAAATCGTATATAATTTAATATTAAATATGTGAGTCTGACACATTAAATTTATTTATTATTATTATATAAATGGTCAAATAATTTTGCATAAATTCCCAATCCCATCTTTGTTGGTATATGATCAAAACTTATATATTCACTATGTTGTACAATCCACGAGGTGTTACTAATTAAAAATAACCGAAACCCATGTATGTTCACGGGATTCTAGAAGATGCTCGCACCTTGCTATTTTCTCCCTTTCTAGACCCTACGTGTAAAAACAAAATACATTATATATATATATATATAAAGTGTTTAACTAGTGTACGATTATTATGATTTGAGATTCATATAAGAAGTCAATTTATTGACTTTGTTGTGTGTTTGGTTTGATTTTTTTGTTAAGTTAAATGTCGTAATCAATATTGATGAGTTTTCATTGGATACTATTTGTAAATAGAGAAAGTGATCAGGAGTTTCTTCATGAGGTGTTTCATGGACATACACCTACACACATGCATTTCAAGGAAAACATTGTGTGGAAGTTAAAGGGATACTTCCCCACATTTATGGATGACATCCTTAATAAATTTATTAAGGTAAGTTAACACATCTAACCTAGGAAGATTTGAATTAGATATTTGGTGGCATGAAACTAGCCAAATGCATAGCAATGTTGGCAACAACAAATTAAACTAACTCCTTTTACTTATATATGTGTGGAGAAAATCGATATATATATATATATATATATAAACTAACCCCTTTTAAACTATATGTGTGTGTGTGGATTGGAATTTGATGATATGAGACATGAGTTTGGCTCTACGGTTTGTTTCGCGTTTGGTTGGGGGGGAGCTAGGTTTTCCACAGTAAAGCCCTAGCCCCCAGGTCCCCCTTCCCTTCCCCTTTCCCTATCATTGTTTCCTCTGCTCCTTATACCCTCCTTTCTCCGCCCTCGATCTCTGCAAATCCACGACCCTCCCTCATCCTCGCTTTCCCCTCCACCCTTTCCCTCTTCCCCCACATCTCGTCAGATCGTTGACCCCCCGATCGACACCAACCTCATGGATTACTCAGCGGATTCGGTCACAACCTCGAAGATCTGGACGTCCTTTTCTCTTGATCACCCACGTCACCTTTTCGTTTCTCCCCTGTCACTTTCTATCCTACTTGACGACTTTCCGACCTCCTTTTCTCCACATGTCCCACCTAAGTCCTCGGCTTTTTAGTCTCCCTCCTTATCTTCTCCTAATTTCCCCTCTATCGACAATGATGAACCCGTACCCTCCTTCGTCCTCCTCTATACCAATAGTCCCCCTCCTCCGCAAGTCTCCCCTTCCTCTCCCATGGACAATGTTTCACTTTCATCGTTTTCTACCTCCTCCTTTTCACTGGGTTTATTTTACACTCAGTCACAAGAGGTTTCCATGACAAGAGGATTTGTTATCTCTCTTACATCAGAGTTGTTCATGTCAGGAACACCTTGTCCACCTTTCCTTGACTCCAAGAAAACCTACTTTGGCATGGACCCACCACGAAAGTCCAAAAAATACATTAAGAAGCGAGAAGGGCCCATAAACTTAACACTTGGCGATGATATCATGCTTAATGAAATTGTCACCATGCAGAACACCACCAAAAGACCCAACATAAGGCCTCAAGTACCTGGGATTTACTCTCAAGACAACAGGGCGCAAGAAAGCATATTGGGCATGAATTTGAGCTAAAATTGAAAATATATTTATCTCTTGGCATAACAGATGGATTTCAAGAGTCGGAATACTGGTGCTCCTCAAATCTGTTAACGAAGCGATTCTAGTCTACTGGACCTCTCTAGCATGGGTGCCAAAAGGAGTGTTGCACAAAATATCTCAAAGATCCCTTCATTTCCTTTGGGAAAGCAAAGAAGACTCTCGACCCCTAGTGATGGCTTCAAAGAAACACATCTCAAAGCCAAAAGGAAATGGAGGATGGAGACTTAAGGACATTTTTACCTTTGCAAAAGCCCTGGCAACAAAAAACTCTTGGAATCTGGTAAATGGAAATGACACGTGGCACAAAATAATAAAAGAAAAATACTTCCCCCAATAGTCTATATTGGATTGGATTCGTTCCCCAAACAAATCCGCCAAGAAAGGAACTATAATTTGGAAAGCCATCATAAACTCTTTTCACATAATAAGCGATTGGATAATATGGAAGATAGGGGACAACTCCAAAGTGTTGATTGGGAAGGATCCTTGGATTGGATGTGCCAACAATCACTTACTTCGTGAGGAGCTTGTCATTTCTCTATATCATAGGGGCTTCTTCTATCTAAACCAAATTGGGCACATAGACTTTATCATAGGAAACACTAGATGGATCTCGGGTGAAGATTTAAATCTAGAAGCAAACTCCTTGCAGCCCTCAAAGATATATATTAGCTATTTGGAAAACTCTTTTGTCATACTTTCTGCAAGAAGATCAACTTATATGGTCCTTCTAACAGGGGAATACTCTCCAAAACAGGGATACCTTTCACAATTTCAGGCCTCAGATCATGATCCCCCCCCTTGGTGGGGTAAACTCCTATGAAAACTCAAATGTCCTCCAAAATCAATATTGTTTATGTGGCTTCTCTTAAAAAACAAGGCCCCGACCTGGGAAAACCTTCATAAGTGTTCCTTCACAAGCCCAAGTGGATGTGCTCTCTGTCTTTCAATGGAGGAATCCATTTTACATCTCTTTCTACATTGCTCCTTCACAACTTCTGTATGGCAAGAGATTAGTAGCTCTGTTGGACCCTCCTTTATCTGGAATGGATCAAACATGGCATAAGCACTTCAAAATTGGTTGTCCGGCCATAAAAATCATGAGTACAAGGAACTACCTCTCATCATATGTTGGGGAATTTGGATATCTCGAAATAAAGCCATCTTTGAAAACAAAGTTAAACATGTCTCCATAGGTCATATTTCCTTGCAATGCATCAACATCTTCTCAACCTTTCCACAAAAAAATACTTATTCTTCATCTCCAAGAATCACAACTCCTCCTACCATCAACTTTGAAGTTCCATGAGCATTCTTTGATGATGCATCCCAACGATCACCCTCTATTGGAGGAATAGGGGGAATCCTTCATGTATCTCAAATTCATTTTTTTTCCTTCTCTGTTGGATTAGGGCTGATCTAAAATTGAAGAAGACTTGAAAAACTTGAAAACTTATTGCAAGTGAATGTTATGTGTTTAAAGCAAAAGGATCAGTTTGCAACACATAAAATTAAAGGATTACTTATGCAAATTACACATAGACAGCAACATAATCATTGAACATAAGCACATAAACACAACAATTTGATAAAGGAGTTCACCCCTCTTATGGGCTACATCTCCTGGTCCAGCTTCCAATGGTTTATTATT
>ML843166.1:34897-56178 GCA_009831015.1 Picea engelmannii
AATTACAACTAATGGCCTAAAGCCGACATAAATAAAATAAAATTACTAATACAATATGCCCCAATTAAGGGGTAATGAGCCAATATTAGGGCTTAACATCTAGCACATGATTGTGAAAATTAAGTTGCCTATGAACAAGTGTACGAGGTTGGTACAATGTGATGTGAAAATTTGGTTTTGAAGCATCGGATAGGAATAATCATTTCTACAAGTTGAAGCAAGATCCAAGAGATTGGTATGGCAGGATTGATATTTTTTTTACGAGCTTGGGCTTTACCAAGATTAAATTTGATTCTAATATTTATCTCAAGTTTATGAATGATGAGCCAATTGTATTACTACTATATGTGGATGAATTATTATTCTTGAAAGGAGAAGAAAAGCTCATCACATATTGCAAAAGGAAGCTCGCTGCAGAATTTGAGATGAAAGACCTAGGCTCGATACATTATTTCTTAGGTCTTGAATTTTGGCAGAGACCAGAGGAGATTTTCCTTATTCAAGGAAAGTATGTTGTGGAAATTCTGAAGAGATGCAACATGATGAAATATAGAACCATGTCCACTCCTATGGAGATGAATCTGAAGTTATTGGTTGATACTCTATATAGACAGATGATTGGTTTGTTGATGTATTTGACGAATACCAGACCAAATATATGCTTTGTTGTGAACACCTTTATTTAATATTTCATGGAGCCCAGATGTGTTCACCTTTTATATGAAAATCATATGATGATATACCTTAAGGGTACGTTGAACTATGGCTTCTATTATACTAGAGACTTTGACTTCCGGTTGTATGGATACACTGATTCAGATTGGGATGGAAGTGATTCAGACAGAAAAATCACTTAAGGATGTTGTTTCAGTTGGGTTCATCCATGACTTCATGGAAAAGAAGGAAGCAATCCAATATTACTCTCAGTATGGCAGAAGCAAAGTACATTGCAACATGCTCCACCAGTTGTGAAGCCATATGGATTTGGAAGTTGTTGACAGGCTTGTTCGATCTGGAGATGGAATCTACCCTAATTATATGAGATAACCAAAGTTTCATAAAGATGACAAAGAACCCATTGTTTCATGATAAGATGAAGCACATAGAGATCTGACATCACTACATTTGTGACATGGTGCACAAGGGCATTGTAAAGCTCCAATATGTTGGCACAAATGAGCAAGTTGCAAATGTGTTGACTAAGCATTTGTCTTGTGTGAAGTTTGAGTACTTTTGAGACAAGCTCGGTGTAGTCCGAAAGGACCTCCCTCGAAAGGGGGAGTGATGTTGATGATACTATGGTATCCTAACCAAAAACAGGTAGCTCAGTTAAGATTTTATATCCTAGGGTATTTATCATCTCTGGACATATTATGAAGGTTCGGTAAGGACGATATATCATAGTACATGTGCATGTATATGCCAACTATGGTTAGTAGTGGTAGCTCAGTTAGGATTTTATATCCTAGGGAATCTTATTATTCCTGGGTAGATCCCCAAGGTCCTGTAAGGATAGTCTGTCGGAGTACCATGTGGTAGCTAGTTAGGATTTTATATCCTAGGGAATGTTATGACTCCTGGGAAGATACGAAAGGTCCGATAAGGATGGTCTATCAAATTACCATAGATTTTGTTGATGCACCTGCCTCATTCTATTGCCACATATAGATGTTTATGTTTCAGCTTCATGTTTTTTATGATGATGATGTTATCCCAACTTCGTGTTATTGAGGTTGATGTTACTTGGTGCAGACCCCCCTCTTTTTCTTGGGGCTCTGTGACCTCCTGGTCTAGGATCGTTCAATCACTTGAGTCGAATCGCTCTTTGAGACCCTGCTGGCCCAACAAAATATTTTCCACATGCCCCTTTTCTCCTAGCCACGGGTCCTGTGAGACCCGTGGGCTCCTAATAAGCCCCTTTTCTTCTTCACATCACCTCAAGCTATGACCACGGGCCATCTCTCTCCCCAACTCCATGCTTCAGAGCTTTTGCAAGTAACGTGCTCCCTTTTTCCTGATCTTTGAATTGGTGAATTTACTCGGGACCCGATCTACGGTTCATGTTTCTCCCACAACAAACAGTTGTGATCTGCTTCAGATTTTGACCTTCGGGTATCTTCCTGATATACTCTCCTCGTTATTTCGGAGTACCTTTCCTCTGAAATACATGGATCTCCTCCATGTGTCCTTTTGGATCCAATGGTCCAGATTCACTTCTCTCTTCGTGACTTCGCAAAGATTACCCTTTGCTCCACGCAAATTATTCTGAATTTCTTTCTCACAAACTCTCATATCTACTGCCACATCCCTCCCAATGATCAACATTCAGGATCTACTCCAGGATTTAGAGCTTTGAAAACCTTTCACTCCTCTCAACTGAAAACTCCTGGATCTCTCGCCACCTATCCCTCCTTGACGATGGGAAGTCCCACTTCACTTTGGGACTTCGGGACTTCACTACCCCATTCTCCTATGTACTTAAAAAGAATTAAGACACATGCACTTTACCTAGATCCAACGCTTGTTGGTCCCTCACACCCAGATCCAACGGTTGGGATCTATCCCTCGGTCCGTTCCTCTTGAGCTTACACTTTCTCCTGAAATTGGGAAAATCGTCTAAGTATCAAAGGTTGTTGCCTTCTATGCTCCTCCTGCGAGCCCGACTGCTAGGTCTTGACGGTGCTTTTCCTTCTGAGATTTGGGACATGAAATAATTATGATTCTACACACTCCTTTTGCCTTCCATACAGACTTGCACTCGACTCTCCTCCGAGTCTTAACCTTGTGGTGTGCCATCTTGGCAACCTTTCTCCAGATTCAAACATTCAACACTTTGTCTAAGTGTTGGCCTGGTGCACTCCTTGCACATGTATTCCTCCAGTGTATTCAACAACTCTGTGAGTGTCCTCCTTTGACACTCTTCTCAAAACTCGTAACAAAATTCCATTTGTGCACACTTGCACCTGCTCAATGCCCTCCTGGTAGATTTCTATAGAGTGTTCAACATATCTGTGCTATGCTTACTCTTGCACAGACTTTCCTCCAAGGTATTCAGCAACCTTGAGGTTCCACTCCGAGTCTATGAATTATCCTGATGTGCCCTCCTAGAACATTCTTCTTTGACTCATAAGAGTTCATATGCACACTCCTTACACTGGCTACAGAGTTTCTAATACTTTGTTGTGCACTTCTTGCATGGCCTAAAGAACCCAAAACAATTTAACAAAACTCACAGATAGATAATTTATATCCTTTCCCTGCAGATGGAATCTAACACATACATCTACAGCATAAATCCAGACAAACACAAATCAAATTCATATACAAACACCCACCACACAGGAATTTTTAAATAGTGAAATATGTTCTTCTGTATTAATATCAGAATGTCAATAACAATGTATGAGCTCAGATTGCAACTGAATCTTGTCTCTTCTCTCCTATCCTATCAACAACAACTAACTACTTTCAACAACCTCTATTGGGAATATGTTACAAATATTTATACAAGAGGGTCTCGAAGAGCTTTCCCTCCAAGCTACATTAGTGGTGTTTAATCACCATCAAAATGCCTATCCACTGAGGCAGATTACAATGAGTGGAAAATCTAGTCTAAATCAGATCTAGATCCTTCCTACTGTCAGCCATTTCAGGAGACCTTATCTATATCCTATGCGATGCATTACTTGGTTCTACTCAAGCCTCATAGAATGTACTTGCATTAATTACATTTAAAATTTAAAATTCGAGGGAAAAATGACAGGGTTGGCACCTCTCCCCTCCTTGAATGTGCACCAATGTGTTGAATAGATAGCGTGTTCTAAGGTGGATCGATGCTCCTACATCACACTCCATTGCTGTGAAAAATTCATGAGATCCTACTCATGATCTTCCCAACTCTATTGAAATCCTCCTGGATCCCAAAATTTCCCTTGGAGCTGTCCACCTGCTCCTTTGCTTTGTTGCTACTACTGTTTCCCCGCTACTCATGAAGTTCCTCCTCTGTTAAGCTTCCTCATGCTGACAACTTATTTTTTTGACCTCATCATCAACCTCCTTATCTCGTGTATCACCTCTTCCAGATGCTCTCTTGGTTGGCTTTCCTTGTGCAGTCTTCTCGGTTGCAACTCCTCATGTTGATCAAAGAGAAGATCAACTTGATCTCCCATGCCACCTTCATCTTATGTGGCACTAGCTTGCCACTCTGCTGTAGAATCCAATTTTGCAGACCCATCACTGAGTTGATACTCAGCTATCTCCTCTAACAAACTAACTCCAATCACCTCCTCTTGTTTTGGTTCAACCCCAGCTTCCTCCAACAGCTCCTCGTGCTGGTATGTTTCCTCTAGCATGTTTATCTCCTGGTAACCATCTTCTGGTTCTGGATTGTCCAACCATGGCGTGAGCATGTCATCTGGATGCTCTTCTTCTACTTGGGAAGAATTTGGTATCTGCTCCTTCTTCTTAACTATAGTCTCAGTAGGATGTCCTTCTGCTGCTGCATCTGCAACACATATGTTAGCCTCTCCTTGGATGCTTGGCAAGAATATTTTGATTCCTCCAATGATCAGAATACTCCTCTGATCCTCCTCCTCTATGATGGAATTATTTAACTTCTCATTATATTCATTCACATGGTCTTCAACCCCACATGAATCTTCATATGGATGAGTCCTTTATTTTGCCTCCGTTTCATCTGTCAACACCCCTTGATAACATGAACTCTCAGCTGAGATCATCTCTTCTCGCTTGCCCACCTAGAAAATTGGGGTTTCTTTTCTGTCATCTCGACAGTTTATGAGATCGATTGATCTCTTCTCATTTCCCACCTAGCAATCTACGAGATCTCTAAAAAATCTCTTTCCCTCATCATTGTGGTTTTCAACATGCCTCAACCACCTTTTTGACACCTTTTAATACCTTCTAGCCAACAACTTATGAATAGGCCACCTTGCTTTCCTTTTTAGAGGCCATTTGTATCTCCAATGTACCTTTTCCTCCTACTGCATATTCAATGCTATCTTCTCCATTTATACTCAGATTTCACTGAGCTCCTTGTCAACTTCTTATTTTATTTTCTATTGGTGGTCTTCTCTCCGACCATGCTCATGGCCTTCAGTAGCCATATTTATTTTTTCACCTCCAGCCCACCTGGATGTCTACCATTTGTTGAACACCTTGCAACAGTATTTATAGAGAATCACACTCTGTCTCCCTTCACCTATTGTCTATAGGAGAAATCAAGCTCTGACACTACTTGATGTACTGATACTATCTTCTCTCCCTTTTCCTATTGTCTGCAAAAAAAAAATCGGATTTGATACCACTTGGTCCAGGCCCCCCTCTTCCTCCCAGGGTTGTGCAACCTCTTGGTCTAGGATCATTCAATCACTTGAGTTGAATCTCTCTTTGGGACCCTACTGGCCCCACAAATTATTTTCCACAGGCCCCTTTTCTCTTAGGCACAGGTCCTTTGAGACTCACGGGCTCCTGCTAAGCCCATGTTCTTCTTCACGTGACCTTGAGTTATGACCTCAGGCCAGTCCTCTCCCCAACTCCGCGCTTCAGAGATTTTGTGAGTAGCTTTCTCCCTTTTTCCCAATCTCTGAATCGACGAATTTACTCGAGACTCGATCTACGGTCCATGTATCTCCCACAACCAACATATGTTATCTACTTCAAAATCCAACCTTTGGGTATCTTCCCACTTTTCTCTTCTCATTCTTCCGGAGTACCTTTCCTTCGAAATATGTGGATATCTTCCACATGAACTTCTGGATCCAACAATCCAAATTCACTTCCCTCTTTGTGACTTCGCGAATATTACCCTTTGCTCCACGCAAATGCTTAGGAATTTATTTCTCACGAACTCTCAGATCTACTGCCATGTACCTCCCAACAATCAACGTTCAGGATATACTCCAAGCTTCCGAGCTTTGACAACCTTGCACTCCGCTCAACTGAAAACTCCTAGAGGATGATTTCTTTAGACTTCCAAATCTCTCACCATCTATCCCTCCTTGATGATGGGTGGCCCCGCTTCACTTCGAGACTTCGAGACTTCACTACCCCATTCTCTTGTGCACTTACAAAGAATTAAGACCCATGCACTTTACCTAGATCCAACGCTTGTTGGTCCCTCGCACCCATATCCAATGGCTGAGATCTGTCCCTTGATGTGTTCCTATTGAGCTTGCACTTTCTCCCGAAATTGGGAAAATTGTCTAAGTATAAAAGGTTGCAGCCTTCGATGCTCCTCTTGCGAGCTCGACTGTTGGGTCTTGACAGTTCTTTTCCTCCTGAGATTTGGGACTTGAAATAATTATTCTTCTGCGCACTCCTTGTGCCTTCCATGTAGACTTCACTCAACTCTCCTCTGAGTCTTAACCTTGTGGTGTGCCCTCTTGGCAACCATTCTCCCATAACTTCGAATTAAAGTTCTCGTGCACTCCTAGTGCTTGACTGAGCCTTCAGACGACTTCAAACTTTTAACACTTTGTCTGAGTGTTGGCCTGGTGCACTCCTTTCACAAGTATTCCTCTAGTGTGTTCATCAAAGCTGTGAGTGTCCTCCTTTGACACTCCTCTTATCAAAACTCATAATAGAATTCATTTTGTGCACACTTTCACTTGCTCAATGCCCTCCTAGCATAGTTCTATAGCGTGTTCAACAACTATGTGCTACGCGTACTGTTCCGTAGACTTTGCTTCAAGGTATTCAACAACCTTGAGGTTCTGCTTTGAGTCTATGAATTATCATGGTGTGCCCTCCTAGAACGTTATTCTATGAATCGTAAGAGTTCATATGCACACTCATTGTGCTGGCTACAAAGATTCTAATACTATGTTGTGCACTCCTTGCACAGCCTAAAGAACCCAAAATAATTTAACAAAACTCATAGATAGAGAATTTATAACATTTCCCTGCAGATGGAATCTGACACACAGATCTATAGCATAAATCCATACAAACACAAATGACATTCATATACAAACACCCATGACATAGGAATTTGTAAACAAAAAAATCTATTATTTTGTATTAATATCAGAATGTCAATTACAATGTATGAGCTCGGACTGCAACTGAGTCTTGACTCTTCTCTCTTCTCCTATTAGCAACAACCGACTACTTTCAACAACCTCTACTGGGCATATGTTACAAAGATTTATACAAGAGGGGCTCGACGAGCTTTCCCTCCAAGCTACACTAGTGGTGTCTAATCACCATCAAACGCCTATCTACTGAGGCAAATTATAATGAGTGCAAAATCTAGTCCGGATCGGATCTATATCCTTCCTATTGTCAACCATTTAAGGCGACCTTATCTACAGCTTGTACGAAGGCATGACTTGTTTTTTCTCAAACCTCACAGCATGTACTTTCATTAATTACAGTTAAAATTTAAAATTTGAGGGAAAAACGAGAGGGTTGGTGCCTCTCCCCTCCTTGAATGTGCACCAATGTGCTAAATAGCTAGCGTGTAGTGAGGTGGAGTGATTATTTTGCATCATACTCCATTGCTGTGAAAATGTCATGAGCTCCATGTCAAGATCTTCCTAGCTCTGTTGAAATCCTTCTGGATCCCAAACTTTCCCTTGGAGTTGTCCACCTGCTCCTCTGCTTTGTTTTTGTTTTTGTTTCCCCGCTACTCGTGCAGGTCCTCCTTTGTTCAACTTCCTTCTACTGAAAGCTTCATTTGTTGACTTCATCATCAACATACTTATCTCCTGTATCACCTCTTCCATCTTCTCTGTTGGATAGCTTTCCTTATGCAATATTCTCAGTTGCAACTCCTCATGTTAATCAAAGGGTAGATCAACTTGATATCCCATGCTACCTTCATCTCCTGTTGCATTGGCTTGCCACTCTGCTGCAGACTTGAATTCTGAAGACCCATCACTAAGTTGTTTCTCAGCTATCTCCTCTAACAGACTAACTCCAGTCATCTCTTCTTATGTTGGTTCAACCACAGCTTCCTCCAACTACTCCTCATGCTGCTATGTTTCCTGTGGCATGGCTATCTCCTGGAATCCATCTTCTTCTTTTTAATTGTCCAACCAATCCTCCAGCATATTCAACTCCATCTCCCATGGAGTGAGCATGTCATATAGATTGTCTTCTTCTATTGGGGAAGACTTCAGTATCTGCTTCTTCTCCTTCTTAATGACAGTCTCATCTAGTTGTCCTTTTGTTGTTGCATTTGAAACACGTATGCTAGCCTCTCCTTGGCTTCTTGGTAGGAATATTTTGATTCCTCCAATGATCAAAATACTCCTTTGATCCTTCTCCTCTATGATGGAATTATTTAACTTCTCATCATCTTCATTCACATGGTCTGCAACTCCACATGAATCTTCATATGGACAAGGCCTTTCTTCTGCCTCCTTTTCATTTGTCAACACCCCTTGCAGAAATGAAATCTCAGCTAAACTCATCTCTTCTCCCTTGCCCACCTGGAAAATTGGGGTTTCTCCTCTTCCCTCCCAACAGTTTATGAGATCAACTGATCTTTTCTCATTTCCCACCTGGCAATCTATGATATCTCTGTCAGATATATTTCCCTCATCACTGAGGTTTTCAGCATGCCTCAACCATGTTTTTAACACCTATTGTTGCCTTCTGTCCAACAACTTCTGAATAGGCCTCATGACTTTCCTTTTTAGGGGCCATTCATATCTCTGACGTACCTTTGCCTCATGTTGCATCTTCAATGCTAGCTTCTCCATTTATTATTGGATTTCACTAAGCCCCTTGTCAATTTGTTCTTTTCTTTTTTGTTGGCAGTCTTCTCTTCGACCATGCTCATGGCCTTTAGTATCCATCTTTCTTATTTCACCTCCATCCCACCTGGTTGTCTACCATCTTCTTCACACCTTGCAACAGTATTTACAGAGCATCACACGTTGTCTCCCTTCGCCTCTTGTCTACAGGAGAAATCAAGCTCTGTCACTACTTGATGTAGTTAGACTATCTTCTCTCCCTTTTCTTGTTGTTTGTAAGAAAATGTTTGGCTCTGATACCACTTGGTGCAGGCCCCCCTCTTCCTCCCAGGGCTACATGACCTCCTGGTCTAGGATTGTTCAATCACTTGAGATGAATCGCTCTTCGAGACCCTGCTAGCCCCAAAAATTATTTTCCACATACCCCTTTTCTCCTAGGCGTGGTTCCTATGAGACCTATGGGCTCCTATTAAGCCATTTTCTTCTTCACGTGAGATCAAGCTACAACCTCGGGCCAGTCCTCTCTCTAACTCTGTGATTTAGATCTTTTGCAAGTAGATTTCTCCCTTTTTCTCGATCTTTGAATGGGCGAATTTACTCATGACCCGATCTACGGTCCATGTCTCTCCCACAACCAATGATTGTGATCTACTTCGTAATCCAACCTTTGGGTATCTTCCTACTCTGATATCCTCATTCTTTCGGAGTACCTTCCTCCAAAATATGTGGATCTCTTCCATGTTTCCTTCTCGATCCAATAGTCCTGATTCAATTCTCTCTTCGCAACTTCACAAAGATTACTCTTTTCTGCATGCAAATTCTTCCGAAGTTCTTTCTTATGAACTCTCGAATCTATTGCCACGTCTCTCCCGATGATCAACGTTTAGGATCTACTTCGGGCTTCGTATATTTGTCAACCTTTCACTTCTCTTAACTAAAAACTCCTAGAGGATGATTTTTCTAGACTTCCAGATCTCTCGCCAGCTTTCCCTCCTTGACGATGGGCAACCCCGCTTCACTTCGGAACTTCGGTACTTCACTACCCCATTCTCCTCTATACTTACAAATAATTAAGACCCGTGCACTTTACTTGGATCCAATGCTTATTGGTCCCTAGCACCCAGATCCAACAGTTGGGATCTATCCCTCCATGCATTCCTCCTGAGCTTGCACTTTCTCATGAAATTGGGAAAATTGTCAAAGTATCAAAGGTTGTGGCCTTCGATGCTCCTCCTCCAAGCTCGACTGTTGGGTCTCGATGATGATTTTCCTCCTGAGATTTGGGACTTAAAATAATTCCATTTATGCACCTTATGTGCAGACTTGCACTCAACTCTCCTCCGAGTATTAACCTTGTGGTGTGCCCTCTTGGAAACCTTTCTCCCAGAACTTTGAATTAAAGTTTTTGTGCACTCCTTGTGCTTGACTAAACCTTTAGACGACTTCAAAATTTTAACACTTTGTCTAAGTGTTGACTCGATGCACTTCTTGCACAAGTCTTCCTCCAAAGTGTTCATCAACTCTGTGAGTGTCCTTCTTTGACACTCCTCTTCTCAAAACTCTTAATAGAATTCCTTTTGTGCACACTTGCACCTGCTCAATGCCCTCCTGGAAAAGTTCTACAGAGTATTCAACAACTCTGTTATACGCTTACTACTACGCACACTTTCCTCCAAGGTATTCAACAACCTTGAGGTTCCTCTCTGAGTCTGTGAATTACCCTGGTGTGCCCTCCTGGCACGTTCTTCTCTAACTTGTAAGAGTTCATATGCACACTCCTTGCACTAGCTACAGAGTTTCTAATACTCTGTTGTGCACTCCTTGCACAACCTAAAGAACCCAGAACAATTTAACAATCTCATAGATAGAGAATTTATATCCTTTCCCTACAGATGGAATCTAACACATACATCTACAACATAAATCCATACAAACACAAATGAAATTCATATACAAACACCCACCACACAGGAATTTGTAAACAACGAAATTTATTCTTTTGTATTAATATCAAAATGTCAATTACAATGTATGAGCTTGGACTACAATTGAGTATCGTCTCTTCTCTCCTCTCCTATCAACAACAACCAACTACTTTCAACAACCTCTATTGGGCATATGTTACAAATATTTATACAAGAGGGGCTCGACGAGATTTCCATCCAAGCTACACTAGTGGTGTCTAATCACCATCAAAACGCCTATCTACTAAGGTACATTACAATGAGTGGAAAATCTAGTCTAAATCAGATCTAGATCCTTCCTACCATAAACCATTTAAGGAAACCTTATCTACATCATGTGCAAAGGAATGACTTGGTTCTGCTCAAGCCTCGTAGCATGTAATTGCATTAATTACATTTAAATTTAAAATTTGAGGGAAAAACAAGAGGGTTTGTGCCTCTCCCCTCCTTGAATGCGCACCAATGTGATGAATAGTTGGCTTGTGCTAAGGTGGAGCAATGCTCCTGCATCATTCCAACTTCATATTGTTGTTGATGATGATTTTATTCCAGCTTCATGCTATTGATGTTGATATTCAAGCTTCATGTTGTTGATGATGATGATGTTATTCCATCTTTGTGTTGTTGATGTTGATGTTCCAACTTCATTTTGTTGATGATGATGATGTTATTCCAGCTTCATGTTGTTGATGTTGATGTTATAGCTTCATGTTGTTGATGATGATGATGTTAATCCATCTCTGTGTTGCATATGATGATGACGATGTTCAGTTTATACTGATGTTGATGATGATAAAAACTTTTGATGACCTATAGATATGACCAATAATGTGCTCGATGTTGATGACGATGTCTCATCC
This sequence comes from Picea engelmannii, assembly GCA_009831015.1. Classification (NCBI taxonomy): domain Eukaryota; kingdom Viridiplantae; phylum Streptophyta; class Pinopsida; order Pinales; family Pinaceae; genus Picea; species Picea engelmannii. Next base: position 46,445 of record ML843166.1, read on the forward strand.
TCTTGATGATGTATTGAGTCTAGTTAGTTTCTATTAATGTTGTCAATAGAATACCCTTCTTGTTAAGGGGGAGTGTTGAAATATTGTAACTTTGAAGAATATTTTATCTGAGAGAGAGTTGAATACTACTATTATATTATATTTAATTAGGCCCTATTGTTCCTTAGAAAAATTCGGTCGTATTGTGTCTTGAAAGTTAAATGTAAATTAAGAGGGTAAAGTGACAGGTCGGCCCAGACCTAATTATAGGCTAGTTAGACCACTAGTTATAAGAGAGGCCAGTGCCTCATTTGGACACACTCACCATCTAGCTCTGCAGTGTGCAAGTCTTGGAGGATAAGTTGTTGCAACTGGAGGTGACATCAAGGACGGTTTTGGTCTATCTCTTGGTATTTCTTGGTTAAGTGGTGTGTTGTTCTTCCCAATTTTCTCCCCCATGAGGGTTTCCCTGGATAATATGTGTGTCTCTATTGTTTCTATGATTGCCTCTCTTTTAGTGATCTTATTTATACAAATAATGTGATAAATTATTGTAATAATAAAGAAGAACCATTTATATGTGTGAATATTCTATGCTTCTTATGTAAGGACTACTGGTAACTCTCCCTACTTTCCCCTATATTACAACAAACATACTAAGAGAGAGTGGAATTCCCATTTGTTCCGAAGGTATTGAACTGGAAATGATAAGAACATGGTCAAAAGATGCATCACTCCCCAAAAGAAGAGTGGTATTGCTCAAATATTTCATCGTCGATGTCACTTCCTTAGACTTATCACTCTTCAAGAGAAGAGTGGGATCGACCGAAGATTGCATCATCACAACCACTTCCTCAATCACTAGTTGAATAGGATGTGAGACAACATGGTCAAGAGACACATAAACCCCCAAAACAAGAGTGGTTTTGGTCGAATATTTCAATGGCACAAACACTTCATCAACCAAATATTTATTAGATTGTTGGGAAACCGAAGACGACTCAAAACTAGAAGGACCATCACACAAGGACAACACATCTCGTACCAAAGAAATAGAAAGGAACAAATGAGTTATGTGATCTCCTTTGCAAAGTATACAAAGGAAATTGGGCTTATTTCCTATACATATAGGCTTCTCAATCATATCAATTCCCCCAGCATGACTCTCAGTGGTCGATGACATGTTCCCAACATTACTTGCAAAGACTAGTAGTTGATCCCCACAATGACTTGCAGAGGTTGGTGATGTTTTTCCAGTATGACTAGCAATGACTAGAATTGTGCCCCCAACACAACTTGTAACAATTGGTTTCTTTCCCCCAGCATGATTCGTAGTGGCTGGTTTCTTGTCTTCAATATGAATCGCAGAGGTTGTTGACGAATCCGCAACATGACCAACAGAGGTTGGTTTCATGAAAGGTTGTGAAGGTATCATCCCATAAGGAAATACTTGTGAAGAAAAAGTGATATGATACATATTACCCATGTGAGGATATACATTTCCCATATACGAAGGAACTCCATGTCCAGAGTTTCCCGAATTAGAAAATTGATTCCACCCAAATGTAATACCGAAGGTTGGAGGTGGATTTTCCATAATAAAGGAATTCATGGGAAAAGGCATTATGGACGAAGGATATATGAACGATATATGTGAAGTAGAAATACAACCCATTTGTCCATTCCATCCTTGAAAATTACAACTAGGATTGGGTCCTATCATAGGAAATGATTGAGGGATATGACCCCCACCAAATAGGAAAGGATTAAAAGGAGGTGATGTGACCCCCGACCCAAAACTGGAATTGACGTTAGATGTTGGAATGGAGGACGACATGTGTGAAGTCATATTTGACATACCAAAAGAAAAAGTATTAGAGGCTAGAGGCATTGACTAAGAATTATAAGTAGGTATCCCCGTCGAAAAGGTGTCAGTGGGAACAAATATCGATGATGATGAAGTCATACCATTCGAAAATATAAAAGGATTTGTCCCCATGGACTGAGTTAATCTCATGGACTAGGAAGCACTAACTGAGGGATTCCCTGGAATCCAAGTAACCAATGATGAGGGATTCATGGGGACTCCACTAACTATAGTGAAGGTTGGAGTCGAATCAATACTCACAATGGGATGATCATGAGCCTAAGTGGCAGAGATGTGTGTACCATGCTTATTAATTCTATTCCTTGTGGTATTTGATTCAAGATCCAACGAGATGGGCAGGGAGGCTGGTCATAACTCGTGAAGCAATGAAAAATCCTAGGGTGAACTAATATAAAAATAGCACACTCCTAAATAAAACTAGAATCCAAATGCACGTAAACAAGAGAGGATGGTTGAAAATCAGTCTCTCGAACTAAAGAAGGTATACCTCTCCCAGGAGGGGATTGAGACTCCCAAATGATAGAGTGTATGTAACATAATTAGTTATAAGGAACCTCATGGGCTTCACAATGCAATCGTTCATACCCATCCAAAGATAATATCATCCATAAATTATGTGTGTTTTATGATCTCTATCTGACTCAGGGTACCTACAAAATAACCCCTGCAAGCAACCTATGTGGATACCTAGGTCAAGAAACTAAGGTCACCATGATATAACCAATGCTTGGGCGAACAATCGCAGGTCAGGTCCATCGTATGGGCAAGGTAGCTAATACTGAATCTCAAGAAGCACCAAGGTACCCCAAGAACCCCCATATATGAATAGAACCCCAGAAATATCTATGATGTTAGGAAGGTATTGGAGGGTTATCTCTGCAACAAACTTCGCATGATTTTGTGACTATCTCTAGTTTTAGTGGAGTCTCATAGGGACACCAATTATAAAATGGGTTTCACCACTCCCTAGACAAACACATATGTTGAATTTTGTAGCCTTGGATAAATTTACTCACAAAATCCTATTCCAAGGCCCTAAATCCTAAACTTGTTTGTGTACCCTAAAAAATCAAATGTTTCTAATCAATTTTAATTATTGAGCATTAGTTTTAGTGGCTTCTATTTACTCAAGAGGTATGGTCATGAAACTAATGGTGTTATGACTCAGCATAAAAATAAGCACTTGTGAAAACATTGCTAAGTATTAGTCTTGTTTTTCAAAATAAATGGTATGCCTCTAAACGTTGTTGAAATACATCTTATTTCAGTATAACACTTAGACTAAATTAGATTTCATCCTCCTACAGAGTTCCAACAACCATACAACTATACTTTATGGGAAGAAACACTATCAGACATGTTCTGAAATAAAATAGAAACAAAAATAACTCTTTTATCAGTAGACAATAACTCTCATTTGGCACAAAAATGTGAGCATAACCACTTGAAAAAATACACAGAAAATTTCGACAGATTTGAGGAGAAAGAATGTTTTATTCAACTCTAGGAAAATCGGAACCATTACACCAGCAAATAACATCAGCATAAAATACAGTTTTTCTCTACTTTTAGCAAGTTACAGCTCTATACAAACAGTCCCAGACTATGTCTAAGGTAGACATCCATGAATGCATGACCTGTACGGCCCAGGATATCCAACAATACTCCACAAATAGTCAACAATCTACATAGAAATTCATGCTAAAAGGAAACTGTATGGAATAGAAAGAAAAATTGAACAAATATGCATTGAAAATTGTGCCAACATGTTGTATACTTACAACAACAATTTGCATGCCCCTTCTTTGTTGTACAGAAAACTTACACAGTTGTATAACCCCTTCTGTTGTTGTACAGACTGTAATAAAAGTTGCAAATTCTCTTGGGTTCTGTGTCAATCCCTCTCCTAGGGATGCATGCCAAACCCTCTTTGTTGTATCTCTTCCTCTCAACAAACACTCTTCCTTTCGAATCATGCCTCTTCACCTTCCTTCTCACTCTCCTCAAAATTTGTGCCCTCCTTCTCCTCATGAGTTTACTTTTATTAAAATTTTAAATGTAACTGCCCTAATCCTTGGTCTTCCAATGAGATTTAAGGTCAATATTAGATCTTTCCCTCATGAGATCAACAGTCATGACTTAATCATTCATTGAGGCGACTTAAGTCACTAAAGTGACACATTACATCATAAAGTCACTTTTACATTAAAAAATTAAAAGACCCAACTTTATAAAATCACTTTATAAATTTACTTTATAAAAATGTATTATAAATTCATTAGGGAGAAAGTGTGCTTGGTCACTTTTGCATGTTGAGTGCCACCAATGCATAAGTACCTCCGAGCTACCAAATTTTAACACTCCCTCTTAGTGAGAGATGTACTTCTGATATCACCTCCAGAATCTGTCTCCATCTCATCAGCTGCCATAGCTGCTCCATATGTACTAGAAGTCTTTGCTCCCTCTGAACAGGAAGCCACTATTCCCACTACACTAGAAGCCTCTATTGCTACCTTTGTTGTACCACAAAATGAAGACATGCTCCTGGGATACTTCTCACTCTCCTGAGAATTCATCTATGTCGACTCATGCTTGTTGAGTCCTCTGAGAGTCCCAGAAGAAGAATGAGTCCCCGATATCATCTCTCTCTCTCTCTCTCTCTCTCTCTCTCTCTCTCTCTCTCTCTCGTGCTACTTTCCCACTCTCCAACATAGAATATGAGTCTAGAAATCCACTGGACCCCAACACATGTCAACCCAACAACCTGTATAGGCCCTCATACCCAACACCAAGCATCATTGTTGTGTCTCTTATTGCACCCATAGGATATAAACACACATCTCCATCATACATGACAACTCCAAATCCACTCTCATCCAAACATGACACTGAGATCAAATTAACAGTCAACTCTAGAATATATTATAACTTGGAAACCTACAGAAAACCTCGTGACTCTAGTTGGAATCTAACTCTTCCAACCCCCTTTACTACAATATTTGGGTTGGTACCAACACCCACACAATAGTCAGAATCTGTTTATGAAAGACTCGGGAACACTAACCTCATCCTTGTCATATGTAGGGAAGCTCCACTATCCATGTACCACACTTCAATGTCCTCGAACACTAGGAACCCACTTCCCATGGGACCAGTCATGAGAGAGAACTCCCTCTCATATATCTCAGTAAACTCTGGAATCTTTGTTGAAGCTAACACCTTTGGTTCTAGCTTCTTCTTCTTCTTCTTCGGACATTGACTAGCGTAGTGGCCATTCTTGTGACATGCAAAGCATCTCACCTTGATCACATCCTTCTTCTTTTCATTTCTCTTTCCCACAAGAGAAATGTTCTCGTCGTCTGCACAATTCACTTTCCTCTCCTGAGACCCCTCCTGAATCTCCTCCTATGTAAAATCATACCACAATCTTCTCCAGTCATGGAGCTTCTCTCTCCCAACCATGCACTTCATGAAAACCTCCCACTCCTTGGTGAAGCCTTTGAGCGCTATCTGCACCAACTCTGAGTCAGGATTGACTTCTCCAGTAGTTCTCAACTCGTCCTTCATCTATGTAACCTAGGTGAGGTAGGTGGCCACACTCTCTCCTTTGGACATCCTAGCACCATGGAGCTTGTCACGGAGATCCATTTTTTTATTCTCGTTCTTTGCCTCATACAAACTTTTCAGTGCATCCCACATCTCTTTGGTTGTCTTATTTTCATCCAAGTGGGGAATAAGGTGGTCTTTCACCCCATCCAAGATGATTCTTTGATTCTTGGATTCCTTCACCTCATGAACATCAATATCTATGGGATCTTAAGCAAGTACACACATGATGGTGCTCGCAAACAACAATAATTTGTTCTCCTTGAGAACACTATTGATTCTAACCTTCCATTGTAGGTAGTTGGAGATCCCCACCAACCTATATTCAAACCTGAAGTTGGAAGTCATCTTTGTCCTCTTGACAAAGAACCTCTTCTCCCTTATTTAAGCTAATGCTCCAACAAATAACTTGATGTCTCAAGTTCCAAAGCTGGCCACTAAACTTCAGAGCACCTGCTATGATACATGTTGAAATACATCTTATTTTAGTATAACACTTAAACTAAATTAGATTTCAATCTCCTAGAAAGTTCCAACTGCCATACAACTGTACTTTATGGACAGAAACACTATTAGACAAGTTCTGAAATAAAATAGTAGTGGAAATAACTCTTTTTTCAGCAGACAATAACTCTCATTTGGAAAAAAAATATCAACATAACCAATTGAAAAAATACACAGAAAATTTGAACATATTTTAGGAGAAAGTATGTTTTATTCAACTATAGGAAAATCAGAATCATTACACCAGCAAATAGCATCAACATAAAATACATTATTTCTCTACTTTTAGTGAGTTACAACTCTATACAAACAGTCACATATTGTGTCTAGGGTAGACAACCATGATTGTATGGCATGTATGTCCCATGACAACCAACAATCCTCCATAAACAATCAACAATCTGCATAGAAATTCGTGACAAAAGGAAATTATACAAAACAAAATAAAAACTCAGCAAATATGCATTGAAAGTCGTGCAACATGTTGGATACTTACAACATCGATTTCCATACCCCTTATTTGTTGTATGACCATCTTACATATTTGTACGACTCCTTTTGTTGTTATTGTATAGACTATAATAAAGGTTGCAAATGCTCTTGGGTTGCATGCCAATCCCTCTCCTAGGGATGTGTGTCAAACCCTCTTTGTTGTAGCTCTTCATCTCAAAAAAATCTCTTCCTTGGGAATTGTGCCTCTTCACCTTCTCTCTCACTCTCCTCAAAATGTGCACCCTCCTTCTCCTCACGAGACTCCTTTTATTAAAATTTGAAATGTAATTTCCCTAACCCTTGGTCTTCCAATGAGATTAATGGTCAAGATTAGATCTTTCCCTCATGATATCAACGGTCATGACTGAATCATTCGTTGAGGTCACTTAAGTCACTAAAGTGACCCATAACATCATAAAGTCACTTTTACATTAAAAAATTAAAAGACCCAACTTTATAAAATCACTTTATAAATTTATTTATAAAAAATGTATTATAAAGTCACTAGGGAGAAAGTGTGCTCGGTCACTTCCACATGTTGAGCGCCGCTAATGCGTAAGTACCTTCGAGCAACCAAATTTTAACAAATGTTGTGCACAATATGCAATCTATTTCAGTGACAATGACAATGCAATCTTTCCTACAATTCCAAGATTAATGCAATTTGGAAAAAAGTGCAAATTCTTCAATTAAAAAGAATTTTTTTTGTATTTTCAATATAAGAAAATGAAAATGAAAAATTGAACTAATAACCTATCATACATTCCCTACTGCAATCAGAGGAAGATAAGCCAAGGAGGACACCAAGAATTTACTACTCAGACCTAGATGCAAGGACTAAAAATGAGAAAAATGACACGAAACAAGTTTTCCAAAAGTTCAACAATAACACAACTTCCTATCACTCTACAAGCACACAACAGATAGAATAGAGACCCAAGAATACTCAGAAACACTCATAATCCACCCATAAAACACCAAACGGAGCCTAAAAGGATTAGAAAAACGTGTATGCAATTGTTCAGGGAAGATATGTGTATGTACGCGCCCTAGACATAAACCGCCCGCATATGTACGTGATTTTTCATGGAAAACCCATGTATGCCAAGAAAGACACTAATTGGTTAAGGATTCAGCCAAGCAACTTAGAAATACAACAACGTACAGGTTGTTAAGCTACAACGGACACAAAAACTCATAAAAATAGAGAGAAATAAAAGAGAAAAATCACCAACAAAAACCAAAAAGGAGAAGTCCCCAATGGAGTCGCCAATTTTGTTACGAGGAAAACCTCTATGGTTTGGGGTAGGAAAAAAACATATATAATAACACCAAGAAAAAAACTCAAATCTCAAGTATGTTATATAAAAGGGAATTCCAACAAAAGAAAGGATAGAATCTTACATCTTTCGGATGTTCGTAGGACACCATCATTGATCTCACAATCCAATGCTTGATATCTACAACTTGTCCTCAACATCCAAGATACACAAGTATATGGAAAATTTATAAAGTGTCAGCACATAAACTAGCATAATCCATTAACATGTATGGAAAATGTACCCATGGAAAATAACATAAACATTTGCAACATATAATTGGATGAGAAAAGAGTATTTATATTGATATAATCAGTAGGAGTATAAAGGTGACAACTTCATGTATCAACACCTCATCAAAACCAGAAAAACAAGTCCCTCCACCTGAGCCTTCACCACTTCAATCCTCCACAAGGAAATCTCACAAGATCTAGGAGTAATTGGGTTCCTCCTTCACAAGATAGGGATATCTTAGGGAATGAACATAAGGAGAGTCCAGACTTAAAGGACTGATGGATGCAGATGCAATATGAGGCGAAATTTCTCCCGTGTGTATTGTTCTCAACTTTTTTCGTTTTCAAGGCTTGTATATGGCTCAATTTGTAGCCTCCAAATGGAATTGAAGGGTCGAATCAGACCTTTTCTAGCATATGAAATGCTAAGGATCATGGATCCTATGACTTGGCATGGAAAATCTGGAATATTTTTAATTTTGAGCACAAAACCTGATGTATGCGGTTTGTAATGGAGAAACTTGCGTATACGCAAGTTGTACAATTGTAGCCCACGTATATGCACATTTTTTTGAATTTTTTACTTTTGACTGAGCAAAATGGGGAAATTGAGTCTGCAGAGGGAAAGAGAAGGCCATCAAAGCATGATGCATATAGTGTGGAAAAAATTGTTATATCAATATGCTTCTTCTCTTTGATGGTTGAAAGTGATGGTGAAATGGACCCAAAAGTTAAATGGGAATTTTGGCATCACTTCGTTACTCTCGGTGGTCCTATGATATGGAATGGGGAAAACCTCTCTAATTTATAGGAAAAATCTTGGTTATCTTTGATAAGGGTCAAAATAATAAAATATAAGTATTTGACCAAATCAAGTTTAACCATTAATTTTGAATTTTACCTTTTATTAATAAAATAAAGAGGAAAAAATCATAAAAGTATTTTATAACTTTAACTATAGATAATTAACATTAGGAAAAGTGGTTTCCTAAGTTATTTTATGGGAAAATGGTGTTAAAGTGGGTGTAAAAATTGGATACATGCACTATTGATGGTGTATTTAGGTAATCCTAGCAACTTGGTCTAGGTGAGAAATATTATGGTGATAACAAAAGGTACCCCAAACCCTTCTTGGTCAACCTACATTCCCTCCACAAGGGAAAGTGTACACACAAAAAACTGCTCCCAATCCCCATAATTAGAATATGAAGAACAATCATAATCCAGAAAACCAAGGGAATTAAAACCCTTAACGTAATACCAAGGTTAGGGGAAATCAACCCACCACAACCCAAGGTCAAGTTAACAATCCCCAACCCAAGCAAGGGAATAATAAAAACTTGTGTACTAATAAACCTTGTTCCATTTGTGGTTCCTATGGACATTATACCCACAAATTCCCCTTGTTACCTAAGATGTTTCATATGTGGGAAGCAGTTGATACTGCAAAATGTTCTAATAATGAACCTACCCTACCATCCTTGTCGCAACTAGATGGATTGAGAAACTCTTTTCCATCACAAAATTTTGTGTCCACCATGGAGGCCACTTCTTCCATACCACATCCCTCTTCCACCACTCATGGGGATCAGAATTATCAGATATTATACTTATATTCATTTGATGTCAATATTACCACTCAATCTCATCATTAGGCCTTACTCCCTGATGCACAACCTATTGAGTCTTCCAATTCCCCTCCTCCCAATAATG
>ML843168.1:28037-38891 GCA_009831015.1 Picea engelmannii
ATTCTTTAGCAAATCGTATAAAACATTCACTCTTGTTTAAAAGAATTATAATATATATAAAAATCTTTTAAAGTTATCGGAAACGAATTTATGGAACAATGAATTCCAAGTTTATAAAAAATGGTCACCTATAATTTTTTGCAGCTTTACTTAGATTTTATTGAATTACTTACATATTGAATTTATTAAGTTGTAAATATATGTTTCAATCATGTTATAAAAACATCATTTATCTTTATGTAAACGAGAATGGGGTGTACGAGTAATAAGTCATTTTGTTTAATGGATAATGAGGTATATACGGAATAAGTTATTTTGTTTGATGGATAATATATAAGATTTACATGTTTTATGAATTATTTACAAATAATGAATAATTAGTTTGACTTATTTTTCTCTCCAATTTAACCACTCAAAATGTTTAATTCAAGAAATTATTGTATGCAATAACATCTTTATTTAAAGGTAAACATATCGATAAATTTTCCCATGGTTATTCATGTGACCTGACCTATGATAACATTGATATTTAATATACTCCATGACAAAATTAGATAATCAAAAATGAAAATTTCTTTAGTAATCTAGATGATCACTATCTTTTGCTTATAAGTTTAAAATCTTTTTCCCATGTTATTTAGAAGTAAATTTTATTATATAGAACCACTATGTCATTATTGGTACTCAATTGATAATTTACTTGAGTACCTCAAAGGTCACTACACCACAATGAATCATATTTAATATCTAGAAGGATGTTTTTGGTTCATAACAACTAATTGCATGGTTGCATTAGTTTGGACAAACTGATGAGAATAACAAGTCTTGGTGAAACAATGAGTTATCAAACACAAGGACCATTTTGATATGGGTTTAGGAAAACTAGTGAGCATAATAAGTTTACATGAAACATTGAGTTGTGAAATACAAGCACCATTTTGATATGGATAAATACGACTAGAGTAGCATGTTTTATATAGAACCACTATGAAATTATTGGTTTCGAATTGTCCATACAATTCTCAAAATACTAGAATAACTCTATTATTTTTTTTTTAAGTAAGTATGCATAAATTACCTTTCAGAAACAAAATTACAATAGCGTCATGAGTGTCCGAGAACTCTGAATGCTAAATTGCCCCAGAGGGAAACAAATTCATCCAGTACCTCCAAAACCAAAACATACCTCAGTTTTAATCATATCGAACATAATCTCCCTGTGGAAAGTCGAAGCCAAGAGAGTCGAAACCAAGATCACCGATGAGTTGTCTGTTGTTGGCATTTGGAGAGAAGAAACCAAGACCACTGTTGAGACCGTTGGTACACTAGGTGCCTGGTCTAGGGAGCATCAAGTGCCTTGTAGAAAGGATAATATTTGTAGAATTTGTGTCCCTTTCTTGTCTAGAATTTCCAGACGGAGTTGTATGTCGTCCACCTCCTCATGGACATCGAACACCACGTCTTGCAGAATTGCAAGGTTTTCTTGAAACTTTGTGTTGGAGATGCAGTCTCAATAGAAGTGTGGATGGTCCGATGGTTTCTCTCGGTGGACGAAGGTGTCTTCCTAATGAGACTGGGTCAGTGGTGGATGCACAAGTGGTGGCTCCGGAGTTGAATTCTTAGGTTAATTTGGTGGGACGACCAAGGAAAGTTATGAGGAAGAGGCGTGGTCCGGGGTAGAAACCCAGTGACTTACCTAGGAGGTCGAACCAATCGACTCGACGGGACCATGGCAAGGACAAAGAAGGGAGGTCGATTTGGATTTAAGAGAACTGATCAGAGGAAGGAGGTGAAGGAGGATGATGCACGAAAATCATCGACAAGCCCACGTGGAAGGATGACTCAGCGGAATAGCGAATGCAAAAGGATAACTCAGCGCCATAGTGTGCCTTTTTAATTTAAAAAGGAATCTACAAGCTCGCATTTTCTCTAGATCCATTTTTCAACAAATGGGTGAAGAAGAGCGAATCGCTCGGGATCTGAATGATTGCAAGATATCTGGGAGTTTCACTCTCATTCTTGAATGTAACTGAACTAGAGTAGTAGTTAGGTTTTTTGTTTTTKGGGGAGTAGATGAGTAGTCGAAGAAAACCTGAGAGGACCTCTAATAGATGTAGATGCATGGTTGGCCCAAATGAGGCTTCCCAAGTAGTATTGTTGAATAGGAGATGAAATAGTTTTCTTGAGGGAGATGAGGCTATGTTACAGTCCAGCCTGCACATATTGTAATCGAACATTCATTTGAATAGAGAGAAAGACGTTTTTCTAGCATATGAACTTTCTATATGTGTTGATGTGTTTATGAATGTCATTTGTGCTTATGAATGGATGTTGTAGATGTATGTTAAAAAATTGATCTTCAGGGATAGATAGATTTCTCTATCTATGAGTTTGATGGAATTGTTTCTGGGTTCTTTAGGTTGTGCAAGGAGTGCACAATGGAGTATCAGAAACTCTGTAGCTGGCACAAGGAGTGTGCATCTGAATCTCAAATCAAGTTCAGGGGAAAACGTATTAGGATGGCACACCATAAGGATTCACGGACTCAAGGGAGAAACCTCAAGATTACTTAACACCTTGGAGGAGAGACTGTGCAGAGGAAGGCACAAAGAGACAAAATTTTTGAGGATTTTGTAGAACTCTCCCAGGTGGGCGTCGAGTGAGTGCAAGGAGTAAACAAAAGAACTCTGTTTTGAATTCTGAGAAGAGAAGTGTCAAGGAGAGACACTTATAGAGTTTTTGAATACTCTGGAAAGCTCCACAAAGAGTGCTTGAGCCAATGTTGCCAAGAAGGAACTTATTTGCCTTCAAGGAGCAGAAGGGACAAAAATCCTTGGGGCCCGAGAGGTTAAATCTCATGAGGTCGAGCGCAGAGGTTGCCAGGAGGCCACCAAAAAGTCTTTCAAAAGACGCAGAAGGGTGAGACCCTCACGAGACTAAGTAAACCAAATAACTTAGGAAAGATTACACAAGGAAGGAGCGTAGAGAGAACTTGCTTCACATTCAAAATCTCAGAAGGGAAAGTGTTCCCAGGAGTAATAAATATCCAGAACAGTCGGCTCGCAGGAGAAAGATCGGAGGCTGAGACCTTCGAAACACATAGAAAATTCTTCTAAGTGAGGAGGAACCCAAAACTTAGGAGGAATAACACTTTCCAAAAGTGTAGACAAAGCCCAAGGGATGGACTCATAGAAAGATCGAAGACTGAGCCCTTTGAAAAATTAGAAATCCTTCCAAGTCACGGAAAGAAGAAAAATCTCGGGAGGAGGAGCGACAATGATCGTTGGATCGAGAAGAGGAATATTATGGACCATCAGATCATAATCCAGACAAGACGAGCGCACATAAGGGGAGGATAGATCTCGTTCATCGGATCTAGAGGTAAGTACATGAACTTTAACGTTCTGGAAGTGCACAGGGTCAGCAAACTCACAAAATCAAAGTTTACGATTCAATCGCAGCCATTGGATCATGTAGGGATCCATCCCGTTAGTCCTAGGCAATCGCAAAATCGACATAGTATTCCGACTTCTCGACACGCGAAATACAGATTCGAGAGAGCGGAGATTTGGATTGTCGGATCATGGGGAACGTAGACCGTCGATCTAACACGAGTGGAATTTTGGAAGTCGAAAGATCAGATGTGAGAAACCATTCGAAGTCGCGAACCATGAAATCTCGACTTGATCACCGCCATTGATCAAAGGAAAGATATAGATCGTGGATCTATCGCCATCGCGATCTTGGATATCGGGAGAACGGAAGTGAGACTCCCAAAGTCACGAACTGTGAAATCCCAACTTGATCAGAGTCGTTGATCAAAGGAGAGATCTGGATCGTTGATCTGTTTTGAGGGAAGGAGAGATCGAGATTTTAGATATCGTGAGAAGGGAGGTAGGTGGTCCTCCAACTTCACGAATCATGAAATCGTGAAACTCTCGGAAGGTTTGGCCCTAGGACATAGTGAGGGTTTATATTGGTGGAACATAAGGGAGGAGCTAGCATGCATTAGACTCCGGTTAGGGTTTCAGAAGTCGGGAGAGTCAGTGTGACGCACATGCAAAGGCCCAACACGTAAAATCGTGAAACGCCATTTGGATTAGGCTCATGGTCACAACCCATGGTCGCGTGAGAGAAACTTGGGCCTGGTGTTTTTTCACATGGTGGATTTTCGTGAAAAGGACCTGTGGATATTTCTTGAAGATAGTCTTTCTACGACAATTAGTATCAAGAGAAGAATTTTTTCTACAGATTGTAGGTAAGGCGAGAAGGAAAATAGAGACAATCTGAGGACACCAAATGGTATCAGAAGATGAATTTCAGTTGTGGACAAAAGGTGAAGGAAGACAAAGTACTTATGCTGCATAGATATAGTTGCAAGGTGTGCAACAAATGGTAGATAGCCAGGAGGGCTGAAGACAAAAAAGATGGCTACTGAAGGCCATGAGCATGGTGAAAGAGGAGCACACTGCCAAAAGAAAATTAAAACATAAATTGACAAGGATCTCATTCAGATATGAGCAAGAATGGAACAACTGACATTGAAGATGCAGCAAGAAATAAAGGTACGCTGGAGGTATGAATGGGGTCTCAATAAGAAAGAAAAATGGCCTGTCCAAAATTTGTTGGCCAGAAAACAACAACAAGCAGTGAGGAGATGGCTGAGGTATGATGAAAACCTCAATGACATAGAGGAGGAGCTAGTTTTCATTTGTGAGCTAGAAGTAGGAGAAACCCTCAATGATGAGGAAGGGAGATCAGTTACAAGTCTCATAACCTGCCAGGAGGGTAGAGATGAATTTTCAAATTTCCAGGTGGGCAATGATATGAGATCAAGTGAGGATCTCTTACACCATCATGAAGATGGTAGTTGAAATTCATATTTCCAGGTGGACCGTGAGATGGGATTGGGATATCTCATAAACTATCAGGGGGGCAGAAGTGAACTTTCAACTTTCCAGGTGGGCAATGGAGGGAGATCATTGGATGATCTCATAAACTTCCACGAGGGTAGTGATGGAAGTTTGAGTTTCCAGGTGGGAAATGAAGAGGGATCATTGGATCTTATAGATTTCCATGGGGGCAGAAGAGAAATACCATTTCGCGAGGTGGGCGAGGGAGAAGAAATGAACTCAATTGAGAGTTCATATCAGAAAGGAGTGTTGATAAATGAACATTCATGTCGGTTTGCAGACCATGTCAATGAAGACGATGAGAAGTTAAATACTCCCATCACAACAGAGGAGGATCAGAGGTGTGTTCTAATCGTTGGGGGAATTAAAATATTCCTGCCAAATAGTCCAACAGAGACTAATACAAGAGTTTCGCATGAGGAGGTAGTGCAACAAGAATCTGAGAAGGAGGCCATGCGGCCAAATGATTTTAAGGATAACTCTATCTGTGATGCAGGTGCAACAGAATAAGGACAACCAATAAGGATTGTCGAAGAGGAGGAGAAGGAGAAGACACTGATGTTTGCCCGAATAGAAAAATTGGAGAATTCAGATGAAATCCTCACTCAATGGGAGCAAGAGATGAAGATTATGTAGGATTGGATGAACGATCCAAACCCATAGGATGGATGCCAAGAGACAGTCATGCAGATTTTAGGAGGAGAACATTCAGTAGAATTGCTCAAAATTTTCAACGAGGAAGCTGAAAGGGAGATAACTACAGCATTGGAGTTTGCAGCAGAAGAGGAAGCAGATAAATATGAAGAGTAGTCATATCCAACAGATCAAATTTTTAATAGGTGGAGGAACGTACCATCCTGGGGAGCACCAAGAGGAAGTTGGAGTTGAACCAACACAAGAGGCGATGACAAAAGTCAGTCTGTCAGAGGAGGAAGTTGAGAAGAAACTCAATGGTCAGACTGCAGAAGTGGAGTTTGCAACAGAGTGTCCAACTAATGCCATAGGAGATGAAGATAACATGAAAGTTCAGATTGATGAAATTGGTGAAGAGGAGAAAGAGCACACATTTCAATGTTCCCAAGAGATAGAGAAAGAAGAGCATTCGGTGGAACTACTCAAAATTTTCAGCCAAGTAGATGAACATAAGGCAACTGTAGAATTGGGATCTACAATAGAGGGAGAAGAGCATTTAGGGGAATGGCTCAATTTTTTTAGTCAGGAAGCTGAGCAAGAGATAACTATAGAATGTGAACCTACAATAGAGGAGGAAGAAATATATAACATGGATCTTGTTGATTTGTGTGAAGAGATGGAATCCCTCGAGAGAAGCATAAAAATGAAAAAGCATCTTATCGAACAAGTCAAGTTGGAAACTGATGGAGAGAAGAGGCAACATAGCATACTACAGGGGGAAAACCATCCAGTGGACTAGCTGGACAAAGAAACAGAGGATATAAAGAGATTGATGCTAGCAGCAGCACAAGAAGCAGTCATCAGAGAAGTATGGGACATAAGAAAACCTGCGGGAGCATCAAGGAGAAAGAGACAGCAAGGAAAAGGAGCAGATGAACAAATCCAAGAGAAAGTATGGGATCCTGGAGGACCTCAACAACAGAGCAGAGGGAGCCATGAGAAGGAGCTCATGATTTTCCTAGCTGTGGAGTATGATGCAGGAGAATCGTCGGCAAGCCCACGTGGAAGGACGACTCAACGCCATAGCACATGCGAAAGGATATATCAACACCTTTCTAATTTAAAAAGGAATCTACAAGCTCGGGTTTTCTGTAGATCCATTTTTGAACAGATGGGTGAAGAAGAGAGATGAGTAGTTATACAGTTAAATATATTTTCATACCTAGAAGAAACATACAAGGAAACTTGCATAAGATACTTAAAGCTAGTAGTTATACAGTTATCAAAGTCACCTTGAGTTAAGGTTGTATAGCCTCAGTAAGAGGTACGCCTTACTAGAAAAAACAAAATATAGTAGAAAACTATTGTATGGCCGATATGATAGCCTATACAACTTGTTTGTAACACTCTACAAACTTGTCTATACAACTCTATGCATTGTATGACTATAGAGATTGTTGTTCAACTTGTTCAATTGTTCATGTCTTATTGAAATCTCTATTTTTACTAGCCTTTATAATTTTACCTAAGACCAAAACCCCATTCTATTTATGAGATTAATCCTATTCTAATTCATGCATGCATGAAATACCCTTTTTAGACCCAACTGCTAAAATCAATATTTTTTCTTAATATAGAATTTACATTTTGAAAATAGAATTACTTTTTGTGAATTACTTTTCTAAAATATTYGATTTTAGGTTTATGTGGTGGGAGTGGTTTAAGTCATAATTTTAATTTTGTCAATATTCACATCGGTACTTACACATTCACATGCAATATGTGTGGACGTTCATGTTTCACCTATAATTCTCAATATTTATCTCTCCACTATTTTCCAATAGCTATAATACTAATGAAAACCAAAATGAATGTTTTTACTTCCCATTGGAATCATCACGAGAATCATTAAATTAATTGGTATATTCATATATCTATGAACTAATGCTTGTATTTGCACCTTGACACAATAACTATAATCCATGCTAGAAAGTTCTTATAGATATCAAAGCCTCGATTGAAAAAATCTATTTTTTATCGATTTTCTTCTCATTGGAAATGGATTATGTAGTGATCGACTTCTTTTTGAGTGCATAGTTGTGTCACACCTTTATTTCCACCCTTTGTGCCCACGGCTCCACAACCTGTTTAAACTTAACATGGTCATTTCTTATCTCATTGTTTCTTATAATCCTCGTCACATGGACGAGCTCAACTCCACAATTTTTGTCCCAACATCTGCCATTTCTCTTGTATTACGTGTATGAAATCCTTCCACATCGAGTGTACATTGACATGTTCTACAAGTAAGAGGAAAACAATCCAATTTCATCGTGTCTAGTTAATTCCATAGCAAGGCAAAACATTTATTTTAGTGCTAATATATCATATATTGTCAATCTTCTCAATTGGTTTTAGACTGTCATTGTTCTTCCTCCTTTGGATAATCTACGTGTGCTTGGATTTTTGTAGATACATTTCAAACCTAAGAGGATTCTTATAATGGAGAGTAGACATAGTTTCACATCTTGATATGTGTACCTCTTCACATGCACAAGCTTCTCCATAAATCATAAAAAAAAAATCTTTATTTTATTTAATATATAACATAAATAAGGAAAAACACCTCCATGCTTTTAAGATTGATTAGGTTGAATTTTTTCATCATCACTATGAGTTAGTGATGATATCTGAAGATTTATGATATTTGACTATGCAATCTTAAATAAAACATATTTTAAATATTTATGATATTTGAATATGCAATCTTAAATAAAATATATTTTAAAGATTTAAGACTTTGAATGTAAAATAGATCATAGAAAAAGTTTTAAACAATCGACATAAGTATGTTATCACGTGTACACTATCAACTCAGACGCTACGCATGGTGCATCCTACCATCCTACAATTGCATTCAATATTCCGCCTCCTCTCCTCCCCTCTACATGATGTATTAATAGATGATCCCTCAGAGTAATGTAATGCATGAAATTATTCCAAAAGTACACATCGTTCATAGATATAATTCTTTCCCAAATTTACTAACAGTCCATTATTAAACAATCGATCACTCCGCGGAAGAATCATTGGCCAATCCATTAGTTGTGACTGCAACACAACCCACATTCTCTAGTTCCACCGCCTCCACATGTTCAGTCTTCCGCGGAGTGAAGTATTTGACAATAAAATTCTTGCTTAGTGACTGTTGGTGTGTTATATCTGAATGGATGTTTTTGTTTGGTAACATCTATTTGAATGGCTTATTACTTTAGACAAAGTGATTGGAATAATAAGCTTATATGAAACAATGAGTTATGAAACACAAAGACCATTCATATATGAGTTTAGGCATACTAGTGGGCATAATAAATTTACATGAAACAATGAGTTATGAAACGCAAGCACCAGTTTTATATGGATAAATACGACGAGAGTAGCATATTTTATACAAAAAATCTTCTCTTGCAAAGAACACGTTCTTCGATGTTGTGCAAAAGCTTATAGGAGGAATTGGCTTCGTCAATGTAGTTGGAAGGATACCTATATCTAAATTTTCACCTCCCCAACATGTGTTCTCTTCCTCTCCCTTTCATTTTGTTGGAAACGTTGTGAGTCCTTGTTCCATTGTCCTTGATCTTCTTATTCTCTTTTAATCATGTTGTTTAATAATTTTGTTAACTGTTTAGTTCTTTTACTCCATGGAAAATCCCTTATCCTCCATAATAAAAATTGAAAGAAAATTATCCCTCATATTCTGTACAAATGAGACATTGTCAAAATATAATGAATTACTTGACTCGAGATGGAAGGGAACGATACAAACTCATCCTATTCGGTACCTATCATAACCACTAACTTGAACCTATACTCCTGTGTGTTGTTTCTTAAAACTAGAAAATCATTTTCGAGCTAATGTCATATGTTGAGAATCCCTTTGTGAGAATCATGTTGGTAGAAAGGAAAGATACCAATGAAAATTACTTCTTGAACATAACATCAAAATTGTACATTTAATTTTCTATAGAGGATGCTACGTACCTCTGATGTTGTTTACCTTTATCCTTCCTTTTATTTATACATTGTCATGTGCAATAACCATGCTTATGAAAACTGAATCAATTGATTTTACTCAAGCCCTTCTTTGCTAGCTACGAGGTTTACTCAACACTCTTTCCCTTACCCTTGATGGGTCCTTTATCTCCATCCATATATGACTCGCCAAATAGAGATAGTTTATGTTGACCATCCTTCTTGCTAGACATAAATAGAGCTAGTTTATGTTGACCATCCTTCTTGCAAGACATAGACTCCAGTCAAGCCTCCTCCTCAATAGATTCATCCAAAATCCTTCAATGTCGAGATGGTTTTTCTGAGCATTATTACCTCTCACAAATGATTCCCACAAAGCTCAAAATCCATTCAATTCCATGTTCACTAAGTCTACATATTGAACGTTCTCCCCAACTGCAAAAAGTTGATACAAAATTGTCTCATATTTAAAAGAAATTGGTGATTGTGGTGATTAGTATATATTTTAGATTGTTCTTCCACATCATCTTCCTATTTATACTTTTTCTCTGCTAACCAACCACAACACTAAAAATCTCCTTTGATATTTTCTTCTCTTATCCATGAGGGATTAAATGATTGTTAGTGGCATTCAGTATGGTCCACTTGGACTTCACTTCCCTCTTCTTGTTAGATATCAACTTTTTTGGATCTGTAGGTGGAGTAGGAACCTCCTTGAAAATATCCTAGAGATCATTATCTTCCAATGATAATGTAACCCACACCTTCCATGATAAGAAATTTTTAGCACCACCAAATATGCATTCAAACCTAAGTATCGCTAATGTGATCTTGAAGATCTATTGCGAAAACTCCTTAATCTAAAAATGAAACTTTGAAACATTGTGACTACTCTTCATTATGCTCTAGAATTGATTTACCCTTGGAAATCCTAGAGAATCTCAATAACATAAATAATCTCTCATACCATTAGAAAGATTCCAATCCCCAAGCCGCTACATTCCTTATGATATTAATTAAACAAGTAATTGGTGAATTTAATTATTGTTTAAATTAAATTTCAAAACTTAGCATTCATCACACAATACTTGGAAATCAAATAGAGAAAGAAAAAAAATCAATTTCACACATACACACTTAATTACTCCTTCAAAAATAGCTTTCCATACCTCAAAAAAACAAATCCAAGGAAACTTGCATAACATACTTAAAACTAGGAGTTATAGAGTTATCGAAGTCACCTCGAGTTAAGCTTGTATAGCCTCATGAAGAGGTA
>ML843169.1:8883-19557 GCA_009831015.1 Picea engelmannii
TGAATTTTGTGTTGTTACTCCACTTGTTGTTACTCACTATTACTCTGCTGCAACTCACTATAACTCTGCTGCAACACTTTCTGTAACTTTGCTGCAACTCACTATAACTATGTTGCAACTCTGCTGCAACACTATGTTGTAACTGTACTTTCTCCTTCAAATTTTGTGTTGTTACTCCACTTGTTGTTACTCACTATTACTCTGCTGCAACTCGCTATAAATCTGCTGCAACACTTTCTGTAACTCTGCTGCAACTCACTATAACTATGTTGTAACTCTGCTGCAACACTATGTTGTAACTGTACTTTATCCTACGAATTTTATGTTGTTACTCCACTTGTTATTACTCACTATTACTCTGTTGCAACTCACTTTAACTCTACTGCAACACTTTATGTAACTCTACTGCAACTCACTATAACTATGTTGTAACTCTGCTACAACACTATGTTGTAACTGTACTTTCTCCTTCGAATTTTGTGTTGTTACTCTAAGGAGGCTACAATAAACAAGTTCGAGAAATGGTCTTAAGATATCATCCATAAATCTTATAAGTGTTGTCATAGTATTGTGTAACATAAATTGCATAATGACTCACTCATGCAATCCATGTGTTTTCTTGAAAGTAATATTCCAAATTATTCTTTGTGTATATTGTCATATTGGTATCCTTACTTCTAATCCAACTTCATGATAACACATGCTTACAATATTTGGTTGATTAGGGCCTTGATTATTTGTAGGGGATATATATATTACAATATATTACAATGTAATAGTAATGCCATATTACAATGTAATATGGCATTACCATATTACATTGTAATATGGCATACAATATGGTATACCATATTTCATGTATTTTTTTTAAAAACCTAAAATCATCGTTGCAATATCGACGGAAGTTCGTCGGAAATATTTTACTATTTTACCACAACCGTCTCTATAGCGACGAAACTTCATCGTAATTTGCCACGAATATTCGTCGCATATACAACATGTGCATCGTAAATTTGGTTTTGAGATATTGCACTCGTCGATATTACCACGAATTTACGTCGCAAGTTGCGATGGACTTTCGTCACATGTTCAGCAACTACGTCATAAGTTATTGGCTTGGCATAACTTTTCGTCCCAATTGCGACGAAGTTTCGTCGTAATTGCCACATTTCTTCGTTGTTATTGCGACGATAGTTCGTCGTAATTGAAACGATGCATAGTTTTAACCGATATTGAAGGTGGTGACACATGGAGAGCTAATTTCTTCGATGTTTCCATGCACACTTGGATCGTGGATATAGCGACGAAATTATTTCGACGAAAAAAAATCTCGGCTTTCGTGGAAATTGCAACGGATAAGTGTGGCAATATCAACAAAAAACCGTCGCAAATTTTCTCATATGTACTAGTGCCGCCATCAAAAGTGGTCCACATACTTGCAGTAGTTCCATATCAACATCAAGTATAAGACATGGAGCACCAACTAGACCTCCAGTTGCAACACTAACCACGGTGCTACACTCATGCAGACATGAGACCACCAAATGGCCCCAACTCTACGATAGAGATCCTGACTTCGCCATTACCTACCATATCATGGAAAAACGATAGAGATCCTAACTGTGACTGATTTACATCTTTAGGATGAGTTTTTGTGCCATATGGGCCATATCTGTGTCCCATCAAGAGAGCGAACGAAGCTGATTTAGGAATCTCACTATAGTCGGGTGGCAGGACACTTCGACATAGAAAATATAGTGGCAATGCTGCAACAACATTTATATTGGATGAAACTTCAACATGATGTCAATAAGTATATAAGGTCCTACACAGTCTTTTCTATTACCAAATTGACCATTAAAAAACAAGGAATGCACACCCCTCTGCCTACTCCTGACAGGCCCTGGGAATCCATCTCGATGGACTACATGTCGGTCCTTCCTTCAACTAGGAAGAGAAATGATTGTGTTTTTGTGGTTTTTTATTGATTTTCCAAGATGGTGTTTTTGTCCACCTTCAAGAAGAGAATTAAAGTGGAGGCCATTTCCAAGATCTTCTTCGAACAAGTGTTGGTACATTTTGGGATAACACAAACCATCATCTCAGATCGGGACAATCGGTTCCTCAGTACATTCTGGTCGAGCCTCTGGTCACGGCTAGACACCAAGCTCACCAAATCCACGACCTTCCACCCCCAAATCGATGGTCAAACCGAGGTCTTCAATAGGATGATCTTTCATATCTTGCACATGCAAAATTCCAAGCATCTGCGCACATGGGATGAGAGTCTTCCCTATGTTCAACACAATTACAATAGAGCCATACATAGCTCAATCGGCCACAAACCCTTTCAGGTGGGGTTTGGATTTCAATCATTGGGTCTCATGGAAGGAACTTTGGAAATGGAACTCTTTTATCTTGTAATAAACAACCTATGCTACAACTACCAAACAAAAATGTATAACTAAATACAACAACAATTTTTTATTTATTTTTTGAATGCTTAGAAAATAAAATCACAAGTAAATGATATTTTTTTCATTTTTCAAAGCACAAACAATGTAAAGAGAAAATAAACCCAATACTAACACATACCCTAATCCATTTCTTGAATGAAGGGATTCACTAGAATCCACAGGAGGATCTAACACTTATAAGTTCACCCTAAACCTTAAAACAAAACAAAAGAAATAAAGAGACAACAAAGGTTCTTTACAAATTGCAAGATAAAATGAGTCTTTAAACCAACCAAACACAATCAACAGAGACCCTGAAGAGTTCAAGTAGGCCTAAGAAGCAAAAGGATTCTTCCAAGGAAAGAAAAAGTATTTTTTAAAAAACCCTTCAAAAACACAGAGACGCATGCTATACATGAGCAACCTTCATATGCACACGGGTTGTATACTATGAAAAATGTGTATGTGCGCGTTCTATATAAAGGACAAGGCACATACACCTCTGCAATTTTTCAAAAAAAAAAAAAAAGTTTGGACAGGAAACTGGGCAAGGGAGGTTGGTAGGCACCTGGAAGGGGAGAAAAGACCCAAACTGACTCAGAAAACAAAAAAAAATCGAAAAGAAACTGAAAAATCAAACCAAACCAAAATATCCCACTAAGACCCTAGGGAGACTCCCCAGTGGAGTCACCAATTCTTCTATGGGGAAATTCCCCCGAAACTGGGTCTAAGTAATAGGTAGAGCGATAAATTCCTTAAAAGACTGACTTATTTATAATCTACCCCAAAACAATCTAGACTAAGTGATAAGAGAAAGAGAGAAGAGAAGGTTAATGAGTACAATTGATGTAGACCTCTTCCACTTGTTGTTTCCTGCTAGATTACAGATCTCCTGCCAAAGATGACCTGCAAGGGGTTAAGAATACAATGAAACAACATATACAATCTCTATTAATCACTTAAAATCCTAAATATAGATATAAATGCTCAAATTAACAAGAACATGTACACATAGGGTTTTGGGACAAAGATAATCTCTTTTATTCAAATTCAAGATGAAAGGTTACAACCTTTTCTTGCGAACACCACTCTAAGAACCAAGTCTGAGCTCCTATGTTGTGGCTCCAAGTGCATCAATCCCACATAGAATTCTCACAACCAACATGCCATCAAGGGAAGAAGTAAGGGTTGCATATGGAGAATGGTTGGAGGGGAAAGATGAGGCTTAAACTCAGAGCAAGATGCAAATCTTGGGCAATGCGAGGGAAAGGATTTTGGAAGAGTTTTCTTATTCTCTTGTTCATATGTATAAAATACTCCACAAGACCTCTTTTTATATGAGAAAAATATGGTTATTCGGTTTGGGGACAGGCTACAAGGGGTAAAATGGTTAGGAAACCCTCCATATCCCATAAACTCCACTAGATTCCATGCAATTTTATATTTTTTGAAACTTTTAGAGGTAAATGAGGGCTACCTAGCATGCAAAAAGTGTATGTACGCAAGCTAACTAGCATGGAACGCATGTGTGTATGTAGTCTATTTGTACAATAGGGCACGTACATTATCCAAAAAATGTTTTTTTAGAAGGAAACCTCAACAATATTTTTTGCAAAGTATGCAAATGGATGGGCCAATGTCTTGTATGCATAGATGTGGAATTTTTTACTATAATAGATGACCCCTAATGTGTGAGGTCAAAATATAAACTGATGGCCAAAATACTGTAGATTTTAACCTTGTACAATATTTATTGCAAACAAATTTTCAGTAAAAGAATAGAAAATATACAATGGCAAATACAAACATTACACAGAGATTTTTCCCCTGGAAACCCAAACTGGGAAAACCAACATATTCTATATTCATTCATAGTTTTACATTTTTTACAACACAATATACATATAGGAGCCAACGACATCCAAAACCCTAACCTAATGACCCGGATTAGTCAATAACTCTAATTCCTTAACCGGAAATAGAAAACCTTCGACAAAAACCATGTGTCGAAAAACCACCTAAATATGTGACTCGTGCAAAGAATATAAAACATACCCAACATTATCCCACTTGTTGTTTTCTTTGCATACAGGGGGTTACAGGGTTACATAGTCAACAATCCAGGGAAACAATGCCCATGGATCCTCTACACCAAGAGAACTTCTCAGTGCTCATAGATTTTGTTAATGAACCTGCAACATTCTTCAAAGTGTCCACCTTCATCAACAATACTTTCTTTTCTTCAATCATGTCTCTCACAAAGTGATATTGGATATCAATATGCTTTGTATTTGAATGATAAGCCAGGTTCTTCACCAAAAAAATTTCATTTTGACTGTCACAATCTATCCTTACAGCTTGTTGTACCAACCAAATACCCGAACAAAATCTTTGTAACCATATTGGTTCCTTACTTGCATGAGTGGCTACCATGTATTCAACTTCTATAGTTGAAAGTACCACTATAGCCTATCATTTTCTCATTCAACTTATTACTCCTCCAAACAGGTTAAACACATGCCCACTTGTAGATCTCCTATGATCTAGATCTCTAGCCCAGTCCGCATCCACAAAGCCATGTATATCCACAACTCTGTCCAATCCCAGACTTCCTTGGTAGCACAATCCATAGCTAGCAGTTCCATGCAAATACCTAAAAACCCTTTTTACTGTTGACCAATGCTCCTGCCCTGGTCTTGACATATACCTGCTAAAAAATCCCACTGCATGTGAAATGTACAGTATAGTACAGACAATTACATACATCAAAATACCAATTGTACTCACATATAGAACAAAAGACATGTCCTCCTCTTCTTGTGTCTTGGGACACTGATCAACAAATAACTTTACACCAACAAGAATAGGAAACTTGATTGGTTTACATTCCTTCATATTAAACCTATGCAATATTGTCTCGAAATATTTTCTCTGATTTAACCAGAGTTTCCTCTTTTTACGATCTCTTTTAATTTTCACGCCCAAAATGAAATTTGAAGCACCGAGATACTTCATGTCAAATTTAGACGACAACTGTGTTTTCACACGCTGGATAATCTCCTTGTTGTTTCCTATCATCAGCATGTCATCCACATACAAGACCAAATAAATCAAATGATCACCAATTAATTTAAAATACACACAGTGATCCTCTTTTCTTCTTGTGAAGCCAAGTCCCAGCATATAAGTATCAAATTTTTTATACCACATCCTTGGTGATTGTTTTAAACCATACAGGGACTTTTTCAGCTTGCATACCAACTCCTTTTTTCCCTTCACAACATAACCTTCTGGTTTCTTCATATAGATTTCTTCTTCCTGATCCCCATGTAGGAATGTTGTCTTCACATCCATTTGTTCTACTTCAAAATAAAATGCAGCAACAATAGATAACATAAATCTTATAGAGGTTAACTTGGCAACATGAGAAAAAATCTCACCAAAATCAATTCCCTCAACCTGGGAATAAACCTTTGCTACTAACCAAGCTTTGTATTTCTCCACTTTCCTTCTGCATTCAACTTCTTTTTAAATGCCCATTTTCTTCCAATGGGATTTCTTCCATTCGGAAAATCCACTAGATCCCGAGCCTCATTCTTATCCAAAGATTCCATTTCTTCATCCATGGCCCTTTTCCAGAGATTTCCATCCTCTGAATCCACTACCTCCTTGATAGTTCTAGGATCATCATCAATAATAGACAAAGAAAAATTTCAATGAAAATCCGATGGAGTATACCTTTTCAGTAGCCTTATTTATCGAACCGATATCCTCAATATTGGAGTATGAGGAACTTATTCTTCTGATTCATGTTATTCTATAGAGTCTGACTCATCATCCTTTAAATCAAACTCTATTTTCTCTGGTTCTTCCTTACTTGGTAGGAGTTCCCGTTTAACATCATCCTTTATTTCTCTAAATACCACATCTCCGCTATAAACTACCTTCTTAGTTTCTGGGTTCCAAAGCTTATAACCTTTGAGACCATATTTATATCGAATAAAGATACACTTTTCGGCCTTCTTATCTAGCTTACTCTTGTTTTTCTTTGGAACATGAACATATGCATCACAACCAAATACCTTGAGATGTGTGAGAGAAGGTTCCTTACCAATCCATACCTCTTATGGAGTCTTGTCATTCAACGCTGATGACAGTGATCTGTTGACCAGGTAATATGCAATACCCACTGCCTCTGCCCAGAATTATTTCCCTAACCCAACACCACTGAGCATGCACCTTGATTTTTCCATCAATGTCCTGTTCATCCTTTCTACAACTCCATTCTGTTGAGGTGTATATGGAGTAGTATTCTGCCTTGATATACCACACTTCTTACAGAATTCTTCAAATTCATTCCCATAGAACTCTCTTCCATTATCTGTCCTTAGCACCTTAATTCTTTTCTCTATTTGATTCTCAACAAGAGCCTTAAACTCTTTAAACCTATCAAAGACTTTAGATTTCTTCCTGAGGAAATATATCCAAGTATTCCTCGAGAAGTCATCTATAAATGAGACATAGTACACAAATTTTCCCAATGATGGGACAAACACAGGCCCAAAAACATCACTGTGAAATAGTTGTACAATTCCTTCTTCCCTTGTTGCACCAGAGGGGAATCTTATCCGATTCTTCTTCCCATATAGACAATGTTCACAAAAATCAAAATCCAGAAAGAAGTTAGACATACCTTCAACCATACCTTTACCAAGTAGTAGTCGAAGACCCTTCTCTCCGATATGCCCCAGTCTTTGATGCCACAACATAACCTTTTCTCCCTATACTATAGGAGTTCCTTCTTCTTCAACTCCAATATCAAGAACAATGGAACTATTACACCCTTCACTAATAGTGCTTCCTTGCAGCTTATACAGAGTTCTAAATTGAACTACCTTCAACAAAACCATTGCTCCTCGAACCATCCTACATGTTTCCTTTTCAAATATTGTTTTTACCCCTACATCGTCCATTTTTCTTACATAAATCAAATTTCTAGCCAAACCTAGGATGTGTAGAACAACAGGAAATGTTCTAATCCTTCCATATATGAGCCTTAACTTAACGTTTCCTCTTCCTATGATTCTGTTTATCGAATCATCACCTAAGAAAAAAATACCTCCATCATACCTTTCATATTCGCAGAAACACTCCCTGTGGGGAGTCATATGAAAAGATGCACTAGAGTCAACCAACCATTCCTCATGATCTGCATGTGTGCTTGAAGAAGCCAAGTACACATCCCCTCCTTCTTCCTTGGAGGTCTTTTCTTCTGTAGAAGGAGATTCTCCAGATCCCTTATTTTTCTCAACTTTGGATCTACAATGCTTCTTGTAGTTCCCTTATTTTCCACATCTCCAACATACCTTTACAATATTTCTGGGGGATTTAGATCTACCCTTAGACTTAGATCTCCCACTTGATAACTTAGATCTATTTCTTTCCTGGGAACGTCCTCTTGCAAATAATGCATATTTTCTATGTCCTTCCATATTCTTCTGTCTCATCTCCTCCAACAACAAGTATGAGACCACTTCATCAAACTTCAAGGCAGTTGTATTACTACCTATGACCACAACCAGACTATCCCACGAGTCTAGTAAAGAACACAGTAAAATGATACATTTATCTTCATCTAAAATTTTAATCTCAACAGATAATAACTGAATTACCACAGTATTGAGGATTTCAAATGCTCTTCCACCGAGTCTTCATCTCTCATCCTCGGGTTATATAGCTTCTTTCTGAGAATATTTTATTTACTAGGGACTTAGACTGATACAACATCCCCAACTTTTCCCATAAATCCTTGGTTGTAGCTTCCTCTGACACATTCAATAATACTGAATCGGAGAGACACAGTTAGATTGTGCACTTTGCCTTCTGATCCAACTTTTTCCAGTCATCTGTTGAAGTTCCTGTAGGTGCAGTACCTAGATCTACCGTGATCCATTGATCTATGTCCACCAATAGATCTTCCATCTTGAGCTTCCATAACTCAAAACTTTTCCCATTAAACTTCTTGATCTCCATCTTCAAATTGCTTGCCATTTATTTTCACCTGAAAAATCAATACCACATATCTCCCACTGTAAAAAGGATTATCACAGTCCCGAGCCAAACCCTTGACCACAAAGGCGTTCCCCTGAAGCCAACAAATCTCTAACACCAAATGTAGATTTTAACCTTATACAATATTTACTGCAAATAGATTTTCAGTAAAAGAGCAGAAAATATACAATGGAAAATACAAACATTACATAGAGATGTTTCCCCTGCCAACCCAAACGGAGAAAAACAACATATTCTATATTCACTCATAGTGTTACATTGTTTACAATACAATATACATATAGGATCCAGTGGCATCCAAAACCCTAACCCAATGACCTGGATTAGTCAACAACCCTAATTCCTTAACCAGATATTTACACATACCCAACACATACCCTAATTCCTTAACCGGATATTTACACATATTTACACATACCCTAATTCCTTAACCGGATATAACACATACCCAACAAATACATTACACTATATTTACAAGGTGGGAAAGCACAGAGTTGCGTGATCTCGATATGAGTGTTAGTGAGCATGTCATCTGCAAAATAATGATAATCTCTCCGAGGTGGGCATACACATCCTCGGGATAAGCTAAGCATGGCTTCCAATCAAGTACACTACAGATCCATGTCATATAAAATAATCATTAATACTAGACAAATCTGAATGTCTATATAAAGTGTAGCCGCAAACAATAAACAATAGATCTGCATCTCAAAATCATCTGCAGATATACAAGTACAATGTGATATGCATCCTCGCGAAGCATAAATGCCTGTGGTTGGAGATGATAACTTCATAGCTCGAGCAACAACTTCAAGATATTAAAAACTAAGGTAGGAGTACAATAGGAGTGTAAGACTCACTACTTTAAGGTATTCGACATGTCGTCGCAGAAATATTGGAGGACCTCAATCATCAGGTGCAAAACTTCATTGATTTCGAATCTGAACTTGACTGAACTCTCAGGAATCCCAACTCATTAAAGTCAAGAGATCAACTGCAGAATGACCAACTCGGGTTGGATAAAACTTCCCTTGGACAAAATCGTGACAAGATGATGAGACTCGGGAAACATATGTTGAATTGGTGTTCATCACCTCCTTCGAGACTCGCGACATGGTCTAACAGCCTCCCATGGATCCATTAACTCTGGCGGTGGTGAGTTTACTAATCACCCGTGGGTTTTGGTCTAACGGCTGCCGTACTACCTCAAAACTGGTATCAGAGCGAAAGGTTACGGGTTCGAGTCCGCTCGATTTGTGTCGAGTATCTCAGTTGGTGCTGAAAGCCCTCAGTTGGTGTTGAGGGGGAGATTTTTGAATTGGTGTTCATCACCTCCTTTGGGACTCACGACATGGTCTAACAACCTCCTGTGGATCCATTAACTCTGGCAGTGGTGAGTTTACTAATCACCCGCGGGTTTTGGTCTAACGGCAGCCGTACTACCCCAATTGTTGGCAAATGTTTAACAAGTAGTGTATGCTTGTCATTGATGGCAAGTACAATAGTGGAGATGGTAGGATAAGAAGGATTAAATCCCTTGGGGATTCGGACGTGAAATCTCAGGAGGAACAACATTGAGGAAAACGCACGCAGCAAATCTCAAGATACAGGAGTTTGCAGAGGAGAAGGAAGACAGAAATCCACAGCCGTTGGATCCCATCCAAAATTCCTGATAGAACGAGAGTCATTAGATTTGGTGCAGGATCGCCGACAGCCGTCAGATCTGCAGAAGCTGCGAGGGAGATAAGCCTCGGGAGCAAGAAGAGAAGTCCCGACACGAGGAGTTGTCATCGGGATATCAGCCATTGGGAGATCAGAGTTCTCAAGGTTGTGAGAACCGAGACATTGAAAGTCTCAAAATCTCAACATAATCGGGACTATCCATTTGGAAGGATGCATGGCAGCGATTGGGCGCCACCAGGAGAAGCTCGACAGGAGGCTTCATCGGAGTATCGGGGATCGGGACCTTGAAATGTCAAAATCATTTGACAACAAGAACCCCGAAATCGCAATATGCGATTTCATGATTTAATCGCAGTTGTTAAGATAAGAAGTGATCTGGACCGTTGATTTAACTTCTTATCGGAGTTTCGGGGATTGCGAACTCAAGAGGCAAAGAACTCAATGCATCAAGAATGCCAATTTC